>JBDFRD010577054.1:16222-45563 GCA_039654405.1 Bullina lineata | reverse complement strand
CCAGATTTTCCACCTTGGCCGAGATGTAAACACTCGGGACCGCAATTGTACAGGAGTGCCCTATTTTAATTTGTATTAGATCTAGTAGGATTATAATAGATTCTAGTTAGACTTGCCCGTGAAAATGTTAAAATTGCTGAAACACCAGACTTCAGATCTAGAAATCCATTAATACTGTCATCATTCATTGTTTCTAGAGAACAAGAAAGTTTTAAACTTACAAGATAATTAAAAAAATTATGTTAATGATTTATGAAAGCAAAAGGAAAATGTATGTGTTTCACCTCGAATCCAACAAACTCAGACTCAAAGAACACCTTGCATTCAACGAACAGAGAAAAATCCCCATTTTTTTTCGTTCATTGACTTTATTAATATCTTTTACCAAATGAACTATCTCAGACCCACCCTGGGTTCCAACGAACCAGAAATATAGGCAAGCTCACAATAAATTGCTTAGAAATCTAGTTGAAATTCAAAAGGTGTGCTGTTGGCTGAAAAATAAATAAGTGTACCGGAGGCTATACATGTATTATGCCATGTAATAGGGACAGGGTAAGGTGTGGACACACAGGGAGAAAGTGATGAACAGAGAGAGAGGAGAGGGGAAGGGGTGGCAGCCGACGTGTGGGAGAACATGATACGGGATCGAAGAGACAAAGCCACCGGAACTTGGATAGTGGGTAGAAAGGGTAAAGAGAGGTTGTATAGACAAGCAATGCGTCTGGTTGTGGTGGGGAGGGGCAGAGGGAAGGTTGTGGATAGAGGTTGGATTGGCTCAAGTGTAGAATTAACACAGCGTGAGTGAGAAGATTGTAGCTAGATGTAGTAATTTGACTTTCTTTGGTTACTTCCTTTGGGGTGCTTATGACCTTGGCTCCAACGAACCTTGCATCCAACAAACTTGTAAAAATGACCGAACTAGTTCGTTGATACCTAGGTGTACTGTATAAGAATCTTGGGTAAATGTTATTTTTGTTAAAAAGAAGATGTGTGAGATGGGGGTGTATTTCAGATTCAGAAAAACACAAAAGTTCCTTTTTTTAATGCAGCAAGCTCCAACAACCTCAAATATTTAAGACATCACGTAAAAACATGATTTTGATCCATATATAGATTGGTCCAGCTGCTTTGTAAATAACAATAACATCAGGGAGACAATAGGAATGCAGCACAGGAAGAAGAAAAAGAAACAAACCTTCATGTCTGCTAGAACAAGTAGAAAATCAATGTAAAAAATACATAATTCTCTGATAAAAATAATCTTAAATTGGTTTCAGGAATTTATAGAAAGGCTATCAGTATCATATTCATATATTGAAAAGTGTGAAGCAGTCATGCACTGTTAAAGAACTGATTTGGATGTAGCATTAATTGCTTTTTCTCTTTCCAATACATTACGTTGTCTGGATTAATTCTCCTTCTTTGTAATTGCTGTTGGCATATATAATATAAGGTAACTTATTTGTTTATGAAATCTATTTCTTTTTAAAGTTTAGAGTTCACTTACAGCCTAACACGCATCCTGGAAGACAAGACTCATATTTTTCAGCCTTCTACCAAGCCATGCCCACAAACTGACAATGTTATGACATTCTTTTCATTCTCTGAACAGGCTGACCTAAGATGAATCAGTGACTAAAAACCTAGTGGTCAGATGACTTTAATGATGAACATCACTCATGCTGCGTTATGCAGAATCAAATCAAAGTACAATGTACAATGTATAAATATAATGAATTTTCAAAATGTTCTCTCATCTAATAACGTCAGCTTTAAAAGAACATGATAAAGAGTGGCTGATTAATCCACAGAGACTTCACATCTAAGAACAGCTATTTTTATAAGTTTTGGATCCTAGCCCAATAAGTAGTCTTAAAGATTGCAATTCTAACTCGCTAACCATTCAACTGCAACAAAGTTTTATATTTCTTTGTCAAAGGGAGTGAGACTGAGAGTAAACATATATTTGTTTATTTTTTACATTTGATTTATAAGTTTAAAGCGTATTATACAAAACATTTATAAATAAATGATACTGGAAACTGTTTAGTAAAAAAATTTGGATGAGTTGCAAAAAAAGATGTTCTACTTCTTAAATTTGATTATATGTCTAGAGCATGGTACAAATATGTTGAATTATGCATATATAATAAAAGATAAATTCTCATCATAATGGTAACTATTTTTACTAAAAAAAAACCCAGGAAAGCTTAGATAATAATAGCTATAGTTGTAGTAATAATAATCATACTACAATAAAGGTAACTTTCGTCATGTAATGCATAAAAACATCTACATGCGACCACTAAAAATCTGAAAAAATGTTGACAAGTCCACTGATATGTTTTCTCCCATGTAGACATATTAAATTTACAAAAACAAACCTTCCTGATTAAAGATTGTCTCACGGCTGATGTGGTAGTTATAAGAGACATTTTTAAGGGTCTGTCTACAGTTATGTTCATTCTGTAGCGAGAGCACCATTTCGCAGCGCTAGATAAACCCAACGGCCTACGTTGCACTCACTGTGCAATATACAAGCGTGCTTGCAAAATTTTTCCTTTAATTCTCATAGCAATGCCGTATTTCTTTATTTTACAGGAAGTTGTTAATTGATAATACAAAGGAGTACATCTTTCTGTCACTAACATGCTTTCAAACAATCATGTTGTCAGTTTCATGGTATTTATTGCTCCTGTAGAAAGACAACACTATGACATGTTTAAGTGATCCAGTCTATCGCATTCAGTTATCCACCTGTGTAAACCCATTCAGAGAACGGACCTCTGCATTTGTAATAATAATTGAGTAAAGTTCTTCAGGATTCTTATTAGAATTTCTTTCACAATTACAGTCAACGTCAGGATTAAATCTACGACCCTTTGGATTGGGAGTCCAAGATACAAACCATTCTGCTATCACACCATGTAATAAAAACTGAGCAAAAGCAATACTGCAGATAATGACAACAACATTGTTATTTGTAACAAACACAAAAAATAATCTCTTGTATCTTACCTCTGCATCAAACACTTGCTCACATCGCATTAACAGTTGAATGTACAGGAAGAAATTCTTTGGTAAAACTTGCTTTTGAATTTGTTCTGCACAATAGTTATTTACAATGTGATTCTGATCTTTCTGAGGCTATACTATAACTTTTTTTCTGTTGGGGTAATAAACATGGGAAATTCTGTTTTATATCAAAAGATGAAAGAAAATAGACATTTTTATAAAACTTTAAGGAATTTACTGATCAGTCAAGTACAAAGTTTGATTTTCTTTCCTTTGATAAAAGCCTACAAGGATCCTTCCAAGTAAAATAGACATTATAAAACTATAGTTTATACTCAACTTTTAATTTTTATTACCTCTTGTCTTTTCTGAGGCCTTTCAGCTTAAAAGTTCTATCTGTTATCAAAAAAAGTTGACAATTCTAAATTCGAAGATCCTACGCAATACATGTATGTCTAAAGGACTAAACCTTCACTGGTTCTCTGACAATATGAAATACAATCATAAGCAAAAATCTGCATCACACTATGGAATGGGAATTATTAAAACAAATCAACATCAGACAACAGGATCATACAACAGGATTCATTTCCACATTCACGCGCCTTGTCTGTTCTTTTGGGAGATCTCCACCTTCATTGTCTGGACTGCAATCAGAATTTTCATTGCTAGTACTATTGTTGCAATTTGTTTTGTCAAGCTTCTCAGAATCACTCTGAAAATAAGGTTTTCTTTGCATGATATCGGACAACACCTCTACCATATTGAAACCCATCAAGTCTTTCCTTGTGATGATTCCTTGGACCTGAGTAGGAAAAAAAACAATAAACGCTTTACTGATTTCCTCATAAGATTTAAAGAAAACCACATCTTTGAGACCCAAACCGATAACTCCTTTTTCTTTGCCACTTATGTAAGCATTATAATGTATTTGTAAGCTAAACTTCGATCTCTTTACTAAATGATACAGCATTCAATTGATTATAAAGACAGACACTTGGCAATGTATTGTTCGAGACTTTTTGAATACTATGAAAAAATGGTTAATATTACCTTGGATTAATTATAATTATTATGAGACAGTAAAAGTACTACATGTAACAAATTCATGATTAATAATGCATCCAACTTTCGCCATTGTTGGTGTGACTGGCTATAACAAAGAAAGATTTAGTACATGTCTCAAATACCACAAAGTAACACCCAGGTTTTTATTGCATGATTGTAATTATTTCTTTCTTTTTTTTTTTCTGAATAATAATATCTGCAGTTACACTTTCCAGAGTGATCATTACTCATACTTTTTGAGAAAGAGATGTAAGTAATTCCGCAGAAACACTTAAAGCTTCAAAGTAGACTCTTTTTAAACCAATTTGTGCTTCTTGCATTGTATGACAATAAAAACCACTAAGGCACAAGGTTCTGGTACCTGCTGTCACAGTCATGGAAGCCAGTGTAGTCAGAACTTTCCTATCAGCCTATGCTATGAGTTTTCTCTACCACTGTATAAGGGCAGAAATTTCAGAAGCAAAGGGCCAATGCAGGCTTAGCAGGCCCATGAGATTTTAATTGATTATTTATAAGAAGAAAATGAAGATACACACATAGGTGATTGTGAGAATATTGATTTTTATCTTGAATGCATCTGCCCAAATGATGTAAGGATAACTATATTATGTAGAATAAACTTTGCTTTCATTACTTAGTTTTCAAACAACAGAGAACTCTATATTTTTCAGCATTTGGCTCAGAAATTATCATAAACGTAAAAACTTTTCTCAATAAAGATGCATAAAGTAGAAACGTTCACATACTTGAAAACAATCGTCTACCACAGTTACATGTCGCAAACCAAGAGCACTGATAAGTGTGTAGGTTCGATGCAAAGAAAACTTGAGGGGAACGCTCATGGCAGACTGGTTGAGATAAGGAGTCTGAAATTGTTTGTTTTAGAAAAGTTTGTATTTGCAATTTGAACAAATCAGGGCTGTAATCTATGTCATTACATGAATGCAAGTTTAAAAGAGGAAAATCAAAAATAAGAATACGATTAAACATATTCACAGGAAAGGAAAAATGACATGCTATAATCAATAATTCTTCAAATAATACCATACATGTTTTAAAGATTTCTACCTCATATACTATTAAAAAGTTAGAGGCAACTAAAAAAAAAAACACGAAAGCTTAAAAAAAAAAGATTGTATCATCAACAAGGAGGATACATGCTGCGTAATTGAGCAACCTCAAATAAGATAAAACTTCAAACTTCAAGACGTACAATGTTATAAAAAGCTAATTTATGAAAATAAGACTTGGACAAAAAGAAAGATTTTTCAATCTTTAACTTCCAACAAAACTTACCAGATCAACATATAAGTTAGCGTATTCAGAGCTCTTGCTCACAAACTCCTGAAGAAACTTCAGCTCAAGAGAATTCTTCCCAGTTTTATTGTTCAGCATCTAAAAATAAGACATAAAAGTATAGAAATAGAAATGTCAATTTTAAGTTGCCATATAAAACAAACTTTCTTTTGAAACAAACAAGCACTGTCCCATTCCTTTAAATATTTTTTTTCTTGAACTTTCTGCCTTTATATTGTATTCTTCTTGGGTTTTTTCCAAAGACAAACATAAATACATATCTAAAACAGCTTTAGCAAAAGTTCCAAGACCAGCTCATTTTTCACTTAATCAGTGTTTTTGTTATGAAAATCAAGAGAATAAATAACCCAACAGGGACACCAAGACACTCATTATTTCCAAGAATGCAGATGACAGGATTGGACAGGTTAATGGTGGATGCCTTATTATTTCTTTTTGAATCTTCCACTGGAATGTAGGATTAGATCACAGCATCATTGCCTACTGCTCGCACTGGCATTGTGACTGATTGGTCAGATCATCAAATAATAATAAGACCTAAGACGATATGCTTTCTTTGTCCAGTCATTATCTAGAACTAAAACCTCTGTCCAGTTCATTACACACACTTCTTAGGTTTGGACATATAAAATCTAAATAAACAGACAGGCTCGCAAGATTGGGCAGTTGTCCATTTCCGAGAATGATTAATTGGGACTTGAGATTTTTCCATTAAATATTAGCATTCACACTGTTTGGAAGAATGTACTCTTGATTGAGTGCAGCTAGACCACAGAGACAAGTTTCTGCTCACTATATCTTTGGTTTTCATAATCAAAGAAATGACAAAATGTGGAGTAACGTATCAAGAAACACATCATATCATGATTCTGCCTTATTGTTATATCCTGACAGCAGTAAAATTACACTTCAGAATGCACTTAAAGTGTTACTGTATATGGTTATAGTAGAAGTTGAAGAAGTATATTGCATTTGTACTTTAAAGTCATGTCGTGTATATCATAATACAGTAGTTATAGAATGTACAGCTTCATTACAAAGTAATAAACTGCTACCAATTTTTGAGTCACCTTATCATAACCAATTGGTGCAATGTCCAGATTTGTTTCATCCATTGGCTCAAATGGCCCTGGCTGCAAGACATCTCGGTTTTCCAGTATTACCAACAATTCTGATCTGTGTGAACATATTTAAGATATTTCAAAGGAAATTCATTTTTCTCCATATCAATCAACAAGCAATCAACATGGTAATTACATAAAATTAAGTCACAAAATATATCATTATATTTAGTGTCATATTTATTTGATTTGGAAGGGCAAAGGTTTTCACACTTCTCACAAAATGAGGCCCTGCAAGCATCTCCTGCCAACCAATCTCAATGAAAATTAAATTTCAGATTGTTAAAAATAGTAAAAAAAAAAAAAAATTTAAATCATCAGAGTTCTTAATTGAAGTAAAGCAAAAGGCAAGCAAATCAAAGAAAAGAGGCCTGAACACAGCTCTAAAACATTTGGTTAAAAAGAGTCATATTCTTTAAAAAAAAAAAAAAAATTGTCTAAATAGTGAAGTTATTGATACTGTGTATCACAGTCATTCCTGTTTTCAGCCTCACTACAGACCCACATCTTTTCTATTCTTGTCACCTGGTAATCAGCCCATGGAACACCTCAACACCTTGCTCATTTTTGTAGACCACTGGAAAACCGTTGTGGTCATGAGTCATCAGCATCTCTGCAATCACTGGGACACTTTCCACACGCTTTATTGTCACAACCGGGAAAGTCATGATGTCACTGGCAGCAAAGAGCTCCAGCCTCACACTGTGGGAGAGCCAAAGTGCAAGTGAGATGTACGCTTGTGTGTGCTGACAAGTGTTCAGATACTTACATTATTTTTAAGTGCAAGACCAAAGAATAATACTAAAAATCTAATAAACTTATGTATCAACAGGTTAAAAGAAGACGCAAAACATTAACTTTGTCATCAATTATCAAAATAAAGAAAGAAAAAGAATAGACAACAAAACAAGACTAACAATTTTGGGAAATATATAATGCTAGCTTTCTATGTTTATAAATTAATTACAAAACAGGATTTGTTTTTTGTTTGATGTTCATAATAATAAAAATTGCTTGAAGTATATTTCAGTGGATGTTATACAAGAACAGGACAACTAAGAAAAATGCTAATACAGAAGATCACTAAACATACTAAAAACTAAAAATAACAAAAAAAAAAAACAAAGCCATTAAACAGTTGTTGATAACTACTATAGAAAATGAATACTTTTTTTTTGATAAGCTAAAAAAAAAAGCTAATCAAGGGCAAAGTATCATAAAAAGGATAAGTACATGTACTCTCCAATTTTAATTTTTTTTTTATTTTTGTATAAGAATTGCAAATAATGCTAACAGATAACATGTTTGTAAGATTGTTCTGTCATACTTACTTTCGCTTGTCTATCCTCACATTGGGCTGCTGATTTAGGAATGGAATGCACTTCAGCTCAAGCAGAGCATGGAAGAACGGATGTGTAAAGAAATCTCCCACCCATTTTGCAACCATCACTGCTGTCATTACTGGCAAAAGTACTTTCAAGTCATTTGTCAATTCCATCTAAAATAAGATACAATCGAAATGAAGTATCACAATTTTTTGCCTTGATGACAAAATGAACATTGGAGATGAATGCAGCACATTATTTCAAATATATTATGTTTGTTAACAGAAAAAGATGTTAAATGAAGAAAACTGAAATGTTTATACATGTATTACAATACTGCAAACTTGTCATATATTATTTTAATATTTTTAAATAATAGCAGTAATAGTAGGCTGCATAATGTAATCAGAATAAATCTTATGGATTATCTTACTGGCTGTACATATCATACTGACATTAATTGCAGTCTACAAGACATCCTACAAACTTTTCTGAATCATGTCACTATCTTTACACACCATAACAATAAGAACTGCATAATACCACAACAAATTTTTCATGAAACTTATTTCATTATCTTTAAATATCGTTATATTAACTGCATGCTGTAACCCAAACCCTTGATTCTTTCATATGCTATTTTATCTGCAAACACCTTAATGAAAAAAATTGAAATACTTCATCAATTGCACACACCATAATGACAGTGATAGCTGGGGCAAGCCTGGCCACACCTCCAAAGAATGAAGCAGAGCCAATCAGAGCAAAGGCCCCAGGGTCAATCCAACTCCAGTAACTCTCCTGCATGTGGATACCAAAAATGTCCACCATAGCAAGCCCTATAATACGTCCGTAAATTGCACCGATAACTCTGGTGAAAAATAATTGATAATGGTCATTTATTCATTAATGCCACCTTACTGAAAATAAAATAGCAGCTTGTCAAAGGATGCAAATGCCAACTACAGTAATGTTTAACTCTTTCCCTATGTCTTGCCGCTGACAGCGCCATCACAATTTCGGAAGGCTATGTTTAGCCTCTCAGAGCCTCTTACATTTCATTTCATAGCGTGAATAATTTCTATTTCCTGTGCAAACGGTCATTTCCTGTTTTAAAAATAGATACTACTTAAAGAAAATGTCCACATTTTCAGTGGATTTTTGTTGAAAACATTAAATTAGCAAGCGATTCTTGTAACTGTTTACATAGCAACATGACTTTCGTTACAGACCCAGGGCTGTCAAGCAATGCTCTCCCAACGAAATAAACATTTCAGCTGCAGAAGCCCAAAAGCTGATCCTTCAATGGATCGATCAGGATGTAGAATGTGTTTTGTCTTCTCATTCTGAATTGGATAGAATCTAGAAGCTTTCTTCAGATTCTCATAGTCATAGGTTATTTAGAGTGACAGAGCCACCTAGAAAGAAATGTGCTATGTAATGTAAGGGGACAGGCAGGAACAAAAGTCTAAGCACGATCTGTGCCTCCTCAGGCCCGTTGTGATCATGGTAACAACGTAGATCTGGACTAGATAAGCATAAGATTCTAACAGCGAGCATGAATCTATAATCTAGGGCCTAATGCAGATGAATGAAGAGAAGTGAAAGATGGGAATCGTAACTGAATATATATTTATAAAGGGCTGTAAAATTGAAACTAATGACTGGATTTCAACAAAATTGTTATGGAATGCTCTGAATTGGATACACCTTACACGGAAATACCTGATGACCTCTATTAGGATGTTTTGGAGCTCCTGGTATTCATTAATTGAAATGTACTGATGTCAAATAGTTGTTATAAAACATCCACATGTCTTTCTGGCACTTTCTTTCATTTCATCTACCTTCTAAATCACATATATCTGTATTCCTTATCTAATTTCCAACAATTTGATGTATGATACAATATACTTATGTGGATCTTAAGCCAAGAAATTGACACTTTTGTGATCCAACCACAACTGATAATTGGATTAATTAACAAAAAAACTAGATTTTAATTACCTACATAGGGAAAGAGGTAACTTAAACTGCTGTCACAGTTGAATTAATATCTTCTGAGGTTTACTTTCTGTTTGTAAGTAACTTGTCTATATCTTCCAGAATTGTGAGTTTAACGCACCATACGACTTTTGTTCATGTTCATAATATATTAAACTCCCAATTCTTCAGCAGAAGCCTCCTACTAAAACCCTATCTGCTGCATAGCAAAGAAATTTTGTCTTCATTTTTCTGTTCACACTTCAGAATGACCACAAATAGTGAGAAAACTGATGGAGACAACATCTAAAAGTAACAAGTTCTTACAGCATTGGAACCAAAATGCCTGCTGCCACAGACGTGCCTGCTGACCAGCAGACCATGAAAAAGTAAATGACCAAGGCCATAAACAGAGAACCATAACCGAACATTTTGTGGGAGTTGCGTGTATAAAGATCACGAACTGCATCATCTTTGGAGCTGAACAGAAGCAAAGCCACTGAGGATGTACACAAAATATATATGTTAAGGTACACAAAATTAAACAATGCTTAAAAATGAAGAAACTTGAAACAGATCCTTTTTTAAAACCAATTTCTGTTGTCTCAATATGAAAAATGTTATAGAACAGCATGACAACATTTTTGGCAGATTATTTCACAGCAGTCTATACAGGAGTAACCACTTTTGTAAGGTTGTATTTCATGAAATTATAGAAGCAAAAGTCCATTTCCATTTGAAATTCTCTCAGATATATAATAATATTTTATTGCCCAAATGTCACCTTTTTATCAACTGTACCCTTACAGTATATTTAGACATTTAAATTCACGCGTAGAATCAATTATGTATGTGCAAGTTTCCTTTTCATTGCATTTGCTTACTATAAATTTGATGTGGTTATACCTGTAATAACATTTCTTTGGAAAATTTATGGGAACTATTAAAAGAGTCTGGACACTCAGGTGAAAAAAATGTAATCGATTTAATTTTAATTCTAAAATAAATCTTTTGTTCAAAGACTAAATTTTATTTTAACAATTATCAAAATTAATTTCCCACTGTGCACGGTACTATGGCTCTATATGTACACATTCAGTCCACACCAATAGGACAACAGCTGGCCCTACTAACATTCACTGTAAGTTCCATTGTAGACAAAAGTAGTTCCATTCTGATAAGAACTTCCACTGCTGCATGAATGGAAAATTTCCTCATCAAAGTGCGAGTCATAATTGTTCATGGTATCATTGACACAGTTTTTGCTGAAGACAGAAAAGTAGACCTACATTATTCAACAATCACTTCTGTATTATTTTCCACCAAACGTATTCAAAGAGAAAACTGACAGTACAAAAAAAATAATGAGAATCATCTTAACACCAATTGAAAATCAATTTAATAAAAAATAGTGATTTGAATATGGCTTAAATGAAAAATGTTTTTACAAATAAATCACCGATAAACCAGTAAGATTAATGTCTTACTTATGAAATATGTTATTTATGATTAATGTCTTACTTATGAAATATGTTATTTATGATTAATGTCTTGCTTATGAAATACCTGTGTCTGTACTATTCAACCAAATATTTTCCTACCCAATCATCCTCTATCAAACATAAGATATACACAACAAAAATCTTTAAAAATTCACAAAAACATGACAGTCGTTTTATTCTCAGAAATCTTATCCCAATTTAGAAATAAAATACACACAAAAAAGACATGAAGTGAAAAAGGTCTCCACAATGTTATGCATTTAAATATGCTATTATTTGTTGTGAAATATTTCAGTGACTGAAGAACTATACAGTAGCTCACCTTATAACTCCAGAATCCCCTTTTACACAAGTGTAAGGGCTACAAGGAAATGCCATTGGTAGGAAGACGGAGAATGAACTCATTATAAGCTGAGGACAAGAAAAGTTCATTAGATACTTACGAGGAAACTGACAGCGGTGCAGGTGTTTGATTCTAGCGTATTTCTGCATGAGTGTGTGAGTGAGTGAATGAATTAGTGAATTAGAGAGAGAGATAGAGAGGAAAAGAAAGCAAGAGAAAGAGAGTATACTATGTGTACACTTTTAGTGCATTAGAGAGACAGAAAGGAGGAAGGGGGAAAGAGAGACAGAGAGAGAGAGAGAAAGAAAGATGTGATTACATAATAAAAAAACACAAATACTGCATGAACGCATTATTTCTCTTCAAAACCTGTGCATTGTAATTTACTTTAAAACATTGACTCATGCTCATCTCTCCTAAAATGTCATTATAATTTCACATATTACTATTGAGGCCCAAGGAGACACCAATGAACCAGGCTCAACGCTGTAATTCCTTTGATGTTTACTTTTCTACATCAATTTTTCTTAAACATCCTACTATATCCCCCTAACCTAGAGATGAATTAGATATCTAGATATCAAGAAAAAGACGTCTAAAAAATATATTCTGTTCTTTTTTTTGTAAATTTTCCTCTTAATAAGAACTTCTTTAAATATTAAATTTGTACAAGCGGACAGGAAAACAGCAAAGGTAAAATAAGAAATAAATGTTAGTAAATTCTACCATGACTAAAGCTGGTTCCAAGAGGCGCATACACTTCACAAGCCAAGGTCTTGAGATGGCGGACAAGGTTTTCTTCCTCAGTCTATGTATCTTCAAGTTTAAGATTGTGAAGAGGGACCCTAGCACACCTCCAACGACGCCAATGAGAACAGAAGGAATGAACATAAGGACATTTATGTCAACGCCTTCCTCTATCTGAAAAATGGGGATATCAAAACTTAATTTTCAAATAATTCAATCGCAATAAAAAAAAAATAGCAACATGTGATCCACCAATTCATAATTTTTCTTTAAAAAGTATCCAAGTAACAAATACCAATTTGTATTCCGGGTATCAAGCATCTGTTAAAATGCGTCAAACTTCCTTAAGTGTTCCAAAATCCAGCACTCAAACGTACATATATTCATTGTGAACTGTCTGCCAACTATACTATCGGTTGCTGACACAGAGATTATAAATATGTGCTTTTCTTTGGGACCAACATTTTTTAAAGTTTTAGTTTACACGCTACCCTTCAACCCTTTCACTGCCAAATTCACTGATCAATGAAAAGCAATTTCCAACATAATGGTGTCACTTCTCTGAATCCAAATACATGTATTAATTAACCAACACTCTCTTCTTTTCAACACTAAAATGAACAAAAAGAATTCTGAAGTAGTTTTTTTTTTTTTAAGTTCTAGTTCTACTAGAATTCAGCGACAGATAGCTGGCAGTGAACGGGTTAATTTCCTTCTGAATTTGATTATGCAATTTCATATTTGCTGTTTTTATTGCAGTATTAACAAGTATCTGTGCATTTAATATCCCTCGTTACCAAGTAAATATTATAGTTATTCAATAACGCATTCTTAATCTCAAGTTCATTCTCTTTTCTATGACTTACATTAAACAAAATATAACGACTTGTCCTGAACTCCCCGAACATTCCAATATTCTGAAACCTTTCAAAAGCTGAGTTGAAGATGTCAGATGTAGAGGTAGCAATAATGCAGCAAAAGAAAATCTGCCATGACAAAACATTACTCCAGAAAGAGGAGACTTCCTCCATGCAGAAGAGCAATCCCCCAACTGGAGCTCCAAAAGCAGCAGAAACTCCAGCAGCAACTCCTGCTGAGATAAAATTTCTCCTGAAAGGGAGATTTACTAAGTTAAGCCAAGGTATGAAAAGGTAAGCTCAATGGGTTAATGAAAGGTACATTCACTATGTTCATAAAAGAAAGTAGTTTCACTACGTTATATTACAGATAGAAGATAAGATCATTTAGTTGACAAAAGAAGATTAGGGATTATTGTACCCTTTAAATTAGGAAGTGCTAGTTATGAAATTCATTAAAAGACACTGGGATTTGTTAAAAGCTCTCATCAGTGGCTCATATAAAACCACCATTTCATCTTTTTCAGTAAAAGGGAATCTTGACCAAAAGTCAAGGTACTCCACAGACAATGTATGTAACTATTTGTGACATCACACATTGTGTTTATTTGTCATTTTGAAAATGATTTATTCTCATATCTTGTTCTTTCTCATTCTTTCACCAAGGATAAATGTGTGAAAACATGTACAATCTCAATTGGCAAAATTATATTTTAGTCTGTACAAAAAACTGGAGCACAAATACGAACTTACCTGTCCTCTGGATTTCTAAACCTCTCAAAAAATGGAAGCTTGAACTTGAATAATTCTGAAGTGGTTTGACTTAAGCCAGCACCAACAATTGCTCTAAAAGGAGAGATTAAAAATTACTTGCCTTAAAACAGCAGTTCATTCACAATACAGTGGTCTCCGCCTAAGAGCCCGCCGCCTAAGAACCCGACATTCTCGTGAAACGGAATTTTTCCTATATAATCAGTCCGCATAAGAACCCGTTTTCAACTAAAAAATCCGCCTAAGAACACGGTCTTCTTCCCCGACTAATATTTTTTTTTGAAGCAGCCGCCGCCTAAATCGCAAGAAACACTGTCAGCCACCCTACCTTTGTTTTAGAGTTAAGCCCTAGCCGTGGCGGAAAGCAAAGCCGCGTTCCCTCTGACCCATCGCCCCACCCCACCACCGTTCAGCATGCCAAGCCTATCTGCTCTCATCGCCCGAAGCGTGTCCATTCAGCTCTATCCTCCCTTCCCCCCCTATTCTCTGACCGAGACCTTCAACATCATCCCTCCTCCCCATATTCTTGATGTCGTGTGGCCCCGCAACCCAGTCTCACCCCTACCTAGCCATGATACATCACCGCTCTTTGTTTTGACCTACGTAGGCCTAGGCCTAGTGGAAGTGGCATCTCAGCGCGGGCTCAGAAGAAAGATGGGTTTTTAAGTCTGATTTTATGGAATAGAACCGCCAGCGTCTTGCGTTTTGTGTAATGGAGACGGGGGTGGTCTAGCAGGAATAAGCATGGTTTTCATTAGTGTTATAAAACCTAAGTAAGCCAATCACAGGTTGATTTGGTCAGTGATGATGCTCCGTTAGGCCTAATGTGTTAGTGCGGCGAGAAATGGGGGCTATTATGGTATACATGATTATCTCCCTTTGAAATCCACCTAAGAGCCCGATCCAGCTAAGAACACGGTAATCGTGTCTCCCGAGGGGCGGGTTCATAGGTGGAGACCACTGTACCCTAAATAAATTAAACACCCAAAGAATACAGGATTCACTTAAACATGACACTATTAACAATATCCTAAATAATTTTTTTTTAATTAAAAAGATAAAGACATGATAATTTTTCACATTTGTAATTCCAAAAATGATAGCCATAGCAGAAAGCAAGTTTCAAATTTAAACAAGGCATGCTTTCAATTTTCACTCACCCTAAATGGATCATAGGCCCTTCTGGACCAATAGGCATTCCACAACCAATAGCTGCAACACATGACATAAACTTGGCCACCATAGTCTTCAAACTGAAAATTCTCTTCACTTGCGTGCCATTTAGAAAGCCAGTAATCTCTGGTAAACCAGATCCACCAGCGCTAGGCCTCCAGAACTATATACGTGTAAAAGACAGAAAAGGAAACAGCATATATAATATGTATATATTGTCAATTCATCAATTCCTTATCCCTTTCATTTCATTGCAAGAGAAGCTTGGGAGAGATACTCTTTCTATTTCTCTCTTTTATGTGTCTTTATGCAAAAGTGTGTAAACCAGATCTTTCTGTACGAATCCTATATTATGGAATATAGCTGTATAGCTATATACAGAATGGATATTTAAAAAAAAAACCCAGTAATTAGCAAAGAGCTTGTGTCTGATATAAAGTTACACTCAAAAATCAAGTTAAAATCTTACCACAATAATTGCTGCGGCAAAGACTGCAAAAGCCATGCTATAAGCTGAGCAGAATAGCCAACCTTCGGCAAGCTGGTCTTTCTGAGGAAAAATTGAAAGAGAATAATATAATGTTCATTTCTTAAGAATTTAAAACAAAAGTCTGGCGCATGTTCAATCGCAATTTTCTAAAAAAAAAAATAGTGTGTGAAAAACGCCTCTTCTATAATGTACTCACCTTGAGTAACGATTTCGTGACAGACCACTTCAGGAAATCGATCCGCTCAATGAGCTGATGGAGAATGAAACCCAGACCACCCACAACAAATCCAATCAGTCCCATCATCACCCACCGATCAGTCTCCAAACTAAAATGCGGTGAAAAAACATTCCAATAAACAAAATTTTCCTTAACAATTCGTCACCATCACACCAATCATTATTAATTTTTTTTTTCATTATTTTATTAGAATTGTTGCTGCTGTTAACTACAAAACAACAAAAAAATTAAGTAATTAACAGTTCAATGCAAAGAGTAGTCAGCAGGGACAGACTAGAACAGCTGGATTTGAAAATCAATAGAAGAGAAACAGTTTGTAACAGTTGTAAAACTTTAATGAAATTCATCAAAAAAGATCTTAATCTGAAAGAGTACTTGAAAAATGGTTGAAATTTACAGGTGGTACATGTAATTTAATTGTTGTATAATAAATTAATATTATGCATACACATGCACAAATACACTTTTTCCTAATAAAAAACAAAAAAGATAAAGTCAACTGAAAAAAAAATCCCAAAAAGGTCATCAGAGAACAAAATACATACAAAAAATGCTCTTACTTTGAGATAAGCTGCCGCTTGATCCAGTGTTTGTAAATATGGCTATGAGTAGGCAAATAGTCGCAACTCTCATAGCTATTAAGGGTATCCTTCTCTTGATCAGTATACTGATGTGTGATGTACACTGGCTCATAATCTCTTCCCTAAAGAAGAGCAAAATAACATTTAGTGATTTCATTTCATATCTAGTTATAAGGTTAATTTCCTTAATTAATTGACTAGAAAAACGGTGATACTTTACAATTTAGCATGACCATCTGAGGCTGTAAGGCTTAACACATATAATATGGAAATTTGTGGCTTTGAAGCTTGAATAATACATTTGTAGTTTGGCTTTCAGCCATTTGTGCAGATCTTTGAAACTATAAAGATAAAATAAATAGGCTTTCCTCTTCAGAAATATTGGTCATTGAAGATGATTCTTCAGCTCTCCTGTTACAAAAAACCCATCATAGACGAAATTTTCAAAATCAAGTTTTAATTCATTTTATGTGACATGCAATTTTTTTTGTAATTGAATCGGCCTACCTGTGGGTGTTTGTTTTTTTCAGATCATTCTTACCTTTTGAAACACAGAAAATGAATCATCATCTTGGACAGCAAACAATGTGTCATCCTTCGGAGCTTTATCTCTTGTGGAGGTGATCCTTGCTAGTGAACGCCTACCACTAGAACTGCTCTGACTATTATTGCTTCGAACCGAAATGGCACGTTTCCTTAACCCAGTGACAGAGTCAATCTCGGTATTGTTTTGTAGCTCAGACACTATATCATCCTCTTCATTTTGCAAAGATGTGAAAGACATATTCAATATATAATTCTTAACAGGCTAGCTGGTGAAATGTGGAGAAGCAGTCACAAAGAGAAAAAAAACTACTCATATCCTTCATGGAATATCTGTGGAGAGAAATTAAAGAAACATTACATTGTCAGTGTAAAAATAGACTGCAGTCAATTTTTTAATTTCATTGATATATTGTGTTAGTCATCCAGAGCTTATGTGATTTCTTCATGAACATGATTATGTGAAAAATCAAATTTGTTTGCCACTTTCAATTTTGAATTCACCAAATTATATTGTAAGACAAGTGAAAAATGACTTCCACCAATTCTGATTCATGAATGTAAATAATGCTTGTTTACACTTACCTACAAACAGCTTCAGCCTTAAAGTAAAGATAAAATTGCACAAAAATTCACTTATAATATTGCTTTGATTTTCCAGTTACAGTTGCACCTGCCCAAGATGGAAACGGAAGGGAAGGGAAAAAAGTTTTCATCTTATGCAAGTTTCCGTCTTAGGCAGGGTCATTGCAAGAGTACTTGTATGGGGGAAGGGGGTGGGCAAGGCCGCCATAGTAAAGTTTCTTCAAGGCCATGAGGACCATAAAGCTGGAGTGTATCCCGGTTTCGGTAGCGTGAAGCGGAACAGATGATTTTTACTTCATCTCCTAGACAGGACTCTAGTCTGTCGTAAATTTACTTCCCCAGCAGAATATGCAGGTACCCAATTTGCACCTGGGTGGAGAGAAAAAAATGGTGTGAAGTGTCTTTCCCAAGGACACAACATGATCACCTCCCAGATTCGAACTCTGGATCCCTGGATTAGGAGTCCAATGTTCTCACCATTCGACCACCGTGCCACCAGGGCACCTTCTTAGTCATCTTCTTATCCAGCAGAGATGTATTATCCAGATCAGTTCGATATTCATGTTTTCTTTGTAATATGTTTTGCACTTGAATCTTGCTGGATTTAGCGAACTCTCCTTTCTCAATTCTTTGGGAGATTTCCAGTCTTTTATTTTGAGACTTAGTAGAAATGATTTGATGATTTTCTTGCTTGGCAAGAAGAATGCGAATTGCAATTGATGCAAATGAACCTGTATTTTCAACAAGGTATGACCATAGCCTGATACAAATGGCATGGAAGAGAAGACTTAAATAGCCATTCTTCGAATGCAAAACAAGCAAGTGACGATGGAACCACACACCTGTTTTACTGTCAGTAAAAATCAAAGGCTCATTTTCACTGGCCACAATACTCTGGTTTTACATCACACGGTATCGACACTGATGATTAATTAATCTAAAGTTGTGTGCTTTGGTAGCAAGCCACCTGCAGCCAAGCGCAATTGCATAATTTTATGGTTTCAGCGGTCTAGAAGCAAGGGGCACAAAAGGATTGCAGTCTTTCTCCCACGATCAGTAAAATGAAAGACTTTTCATCATTCGACACGTGTTTCAAAGGAGCCTGAGGCTAGTCAATTCCGTCTTGCATAGGTGACTTGCTCAGTTGGGAGAGTATTTTGCCTTCCATTTCCGCATTGTACAGATTTCTGTTATATACAGGTCAAATATATAGGAATTAATCATGGGGGAAAAATAAGATTCTGTCTTGGCAAGTGTCCATTTTAGAGAGGTTTCCGTCTAGGCAGGTTCAACTGTAATAAGAAAACAAAGTATTTGGTATCAATTCGCAGTAAAATTCGACGATGAACTTGATCCTGAAGTCAAAATTCCAATATTTTGAGTTTGACACCTGATTTTGAATCCCCGTTGGGCTGATCTGACTATAAACGAAAATATCAAACACGGCACAATTTCTGTCAGTCAGTAATCAGTTCATCCGTTTGAGATAAATCTTAATGAGATCTTGCCAGTCTATCCTAGTATCAGGACTTAAGTCAGGAACTGATCTCAAAAGTGTATGGGCCACCTAAGTTTAATTAACGCCTTGTGGATCACAGAATACTCGTGAATGTTGGCCATTGCTTTCAGACCACTGACGAGTCTAAACTGCTCCAACTTTTTTCTAATTTATCTCTCTTAGTGCTGACTTTAAAATTTTGGAAGTAATAAGCACTCCACTGGGAAAGCCACATATTATTATGTGGCTCATTGCACTAAGAAGATCCAGGGTCAGCGTCAGGCCGGTCACTATATATACCTTTTGATGCTGATTGGAATGTGAACAGTGCGGTGTGGCTTGTGTTTCAAAACTGGGATTTGCAAGTAGCATATTGTACAGAAATGTGCATAAATTGTTATAATAATCACATTTTCAGCTCAAGTTTGTTGAGATGACCATCTTAAACCCACAGTAGATCCCGTCAGCACCAACTTACAGAAAAACTCACTGAAAATCAAAAGTAAGCCTGGTGCTGAGTAGGGAAGCTTTAACTGGATGAGTGGTAAAATAAGTGTCTGTGCTGATGGATTGTGCATTGGAAAACCAAGCTATCTAGAATCTACCCGTCTTTTTTTTTTTAGTTACCGTACTGGAAAATAAGAAAGAAGCACCTCATGAAATGAAAAATTAAATGATGTTTTGTTCTAGTCAGTCAACCCTCTCATCCCTCACTCCCTGTATTGCTTTGGCCACCTGTATTTCAGATATTATATTGTCACACTGGTACATGAAACAATTTGAGTGGATTTACTTTATTTGTAAATTACAATGATATCATAACAAGTCTATATCGACTGTGTAAAACTAAAGATTGAGAACTGCTGGGAGTTCACGCCCACTTTTTGCTGTGCTATTTTGCCTATTTCAGTAATGGAAAAGAAGTTTAATAAACAACTCTTTACTACTGCAATGAAATACATTGTAAACCTCTTTCGTAAGTGGTTGTGAAAATAAATG
The DNA here is from genome assembly GCA_039654405.1 of Bullina lineata. NCBI lineage: Eukaryota > Metazoa > Mollusca > Gastropoda > Bullinidae > Bullina > Bullina lineata. The sequence continues at coordinate 25,404 of JBDFRD010577054.1, read as the reverse complement.
GTTCCTGTAGCTGAAGAAAAAATAACACGAAGAGCTCAGGTGTATTTTATTGAAAGTGGCTTTCTTTTGTTTGTGTCACCACCTCTAGAAAAAGTGGGTTTCGTTGAGAGTAATCTCCCGTTTATTTACAATTAGGAAGAAGGAAGAAATTTTTTGTTACTTTTCTGTAGACTGTATCTAGACTAGCCTAGGCCTAGGCGTTCATTTTTACCAATGTTTATGTAAAGTTTTATCCTTCTCACATTGGGCGATTGGGCACTTTCCAGGGTAAGAAAAGTAGGCCTAAGTAGATCTATAGTTCCTTCAAGGCCAATGAGGCCCATAGAGCCGGAGGTTATCCCGGTTTCTGTAGCGTGAACAGATGATTTTTACTTCATCTCCTAGACAGCAGATGCCGGTAGCCTAGATCTAGAATCTACTTAATTCCACTCAGTACATGAGGGAGAGACTATGATTACTGGTGAATAACACTGTAAAGCACACATCCTATAGTACATCCTACAACCTCTTGCCTTGTGAATCCAATGTCAGTGCGATGAGATGCTTATGTTCATGCAACGAGGTGAGCACCCGTGAGTTAGTGCATCGCTACACAGCTCCCCCCAGCACTGATATTACAGTCAACGCAAACGAGGAGGAGGGCGGATGACTTGTCCCGCGGCTTTTGTTAGGATCGGATGGTGTCAGGTTCCGTAACAGGGAGCTGGTCCACGTGGATAGGCGGTCGTCCTCAGCATGGAGACTGAGCCACTGGGACAGTTAGAGTCAGATCCAGTTGTGCTGGTTTTAAGCGGTCGATAGGCGATAATGATAAAGGCAAATAAGGAGCACAAAAGGGAAAGACAAAACAAAAAAGTCCTCCGATGAATAGAGAACTCCATCTCGTCCATGCCCTCACCAGTGTACCAGTGGAAGAAAACCTTGCGCCTGAACATGGCCATGAACTGCTCAGAGATGTGCTTGAACAGCTCTTGGATGGCAGTGCTGCTGCCGATGAAGGTGGAGCTCATCTTGAGGCCACGTGGGGGAATGTCACAGACAGCAGTCTTCACATTGTTGGAGATCCATTCCACATAGTAGGAAGAGTTCTTGTTTTGGACATTGAGCATCTGTTCATCCAACTCTTTCATGGACTTGCGTCCACAGAAGATAGCGGTAACAGTTAGGTAAGTTAGCCGTGGAGGGGATCACAGGCAGCCATTGTATTCTTGGTGTCGAACGTCTGCTGGGTCAGCTCAGGCACGGTCAAAGCTCTGTATTGCTGAGATCCTCTGGAGGTGATGGGAGCAAAGCCAGGCATGAAGAAGTGAAGACGGGGAAAGGAGCCATGTTGACGGTCAACTTCCTCAAATCTGCATCCAGCTGTCCAGGGAAAGGAAGGCAGGTGGTCACGCCATGAGTTGGTGCATCGCTACAACAGTAGAGCATTGATACAGTAAAGAAAGTCCCACCAAAACAAATGGTTCTTTGTCAGTAGATTCTAGATTATATAGTTCTTTATTCAGCCTTTCTCGCGCATACTCTCCCTCACACATACCCTATTCTCCTTTTTTCCCACCGTTATGCAATTCACAATCTATTTTTTCCTAAAGGGGTGAAAAAAGAAGTAATTAAAGTTTGTTTCTTTTCCTTTTCCCCTAAATCTAGCACAAATGCGTCCAAATTTCCAAGAGAATCAAAAAAGATTTCCCCTCAATTGACTAGGAAATAGTTCTTCAATATTTGAGCACTTTGCTTTGCCTCCATGGAGCTTACCAGCTTTGAATTCTTTTTATTCCAGATTTTGATCCATGCCAGATGAGACGGATCATAGGCTTGTCATACGGAACATCTTGGGATTATTTGACAAGAAATTGTTTGGATATTTTCATCATGTGGATTTCTTCTAGATGCTGCAGTCAACCATACAGAAACTTTGCAGCTATAATTGCCATTTTTTGTTCTGTGCTTCCACATGGCTACTGCTTAAAAGAAGAAACTCATGTACTTTCATCAACAGTTCAAGTTGATACAGATCACCATTTTCCTCTAGTATTGATAGCTGATGAACCTTTTGATGTGGTATTCAATTACACTGTCCTCTCCCATTATAATGGTACAGTGCTCCAAGACGGCTTTGATGATAGCATTGTTATTAGAGCTGTTGTGAATAAAGAAAACATTGTGGAGATAAATGGAAATTCAGAGTTCTCAATTCATGCTCAAAGGAGCAATGGCAACTTTTCCGTGCAACTAGAAGGCAAATTACCAGGCAGAGCTACGTTTTCATTCAGTCTGAATCAAGAAGGGAATAAAGCATCAAGGAAATACTCATTACAGACAGACATACTTGATGAAAGCTCATCATGCATGCTTGATTACTCCAGCAAATATCAGTGCAAATATGAAGTGACGGTTGAACGGAAAGAAAGGGCTATTGATATCATATTTAATGTGGTCATCATATTGCTGGTAGTTATTGCAAATGTTGGAATGGGTTGTAAGGTGAGTGATTTTTTTGTTTGCTTTTTATCGTGAGTACGTCACATGAAAAATCTTTTTTTTAACAAATGAAACTTTACTGAGAGTCATAAAAAGTAAAAATGCTATGATAGAGATATAAACCGTTTCTGTTTTTATTATTCATGGCCTTCAATCTTATTGGAGCAGAAGTCTTTATTATAACTTTTCCCTTTTCCCTCTCAAACGTTATTCTCTTTAGTTCAGTCCACTTCCTTCTGCTTTTCTTTACATTTGTGTGTCTAGTTCTCTCAACTTCGTTTGTATGTTGACCTTGTTTTCTATTTCTATCCATCAAAGTGTATTCAACTAACTGATAAAGTGTAGTTTCCAAAGATATGCCTGATATGGTGCCATTTTTATCCTTTCCCTGTAACTGTCAATCCTGTTAATGTCTCTGTTCATCATTTCTATATAATGCGTCACTAAAGCAAATGTTCAATGCCTGGATCTTGACTTATGATATACACATGTACTGCTTTTCTGAATTATAATGGAAATACTGATTTCATGCTGCTGAAGCTTTGGATTTCTTTTGTCTGCTCCTCTGGATTCAAAGTGACAAAATTTGTCTGGCTCCTTGTTTTTATAGCTGTTTTTCCAAGCTGGTCTTTTTTCTTTCTTTCTTTTTTTTTTTTTTTTTTGAAAAGATTTAATTTATGAAAGTAGAGGAAGACTAAGCTTCTTCATTATTGTATTAATTGTGAAATTCAATGTATTACCTGGAATATTCAAGAATTATAGAGAATAAAAGTGAATACAGAATAAATTCTACTGAAATCATTGTGTAAAAAAAATGTTTTTGTGACCAATTTGTTCTGAGACCTTATGTCTAAATCTTATATCACTTTTACCTAGGTTGACTTAGGAGTTGTGAAGTCTGAACTGCGACGTCCAGTTGCTCCTATAATTGGCCTTCTGTCACAATTTCTTTTTATGCCATTGGTAAGTAAAATTATGTCGTGGAAAGAGAAAAAATATTCATATTAGTATTAGCTATCTTTTTTATATTTTGGCATGTCTGAGGCAATATTCAGGCATATTTTTTTTTATGAATTTAATATAAAAAGTAAAGTTGTAAAGTAATGTAAGGAACTTTTTTTTGCTGTATTAGGAAGTGAGATAAGAAATTGCATTCAAAGGAACATTTTTATGATTTGCTTTTCCAAGTATAAGTAGATAATAACTGTAGTAACTTTTTGTTTCATTATCCCTTTGGTGTTTGTAAAAATGTTAGTGAGAATGATGGAAAATCAATTAAAAATAACCGTTTCTTTTTGTATCGTCATGTTTTTAACAATTTTCTTTGTTTAGCAGTGAGAAAATAAAAAAAAAAAGAAACTTTTGTAATTTGCAATGGTAGTCAGCAGAATTAAATCAAAAACCGCAGTTCACTTTCTTCTCAGTTTCAGGGTATTCAAAGATTTCTTATTGAAAATATCAGTTAATTGATGTTGTAATATCATTTGCATTTTGACAAACAACAAAAGTATTTATCTATTCTATTCTCCAGGTTGCCTTTGCCATTGTATACAGCCTTAACCTAGATCCAGGTCTAGCCCTTGGCTTCTTTGCTCTTGGCTGTGCACCTGGTGGTTCTGCTAGCAATGCCTACACACACCTGTTGAATGGAAGTGTTAGTCTGAGTGTCACAATGACTCTCATCAGCACTTTAGCTGCCTTGGGTGAGAATTGTCAAATTTTAACATGTTACTGTTATTATAGATTCTGAAATGTTTCCCATTTTGTTTTTTTCGATGTTGTCAGGATGAGGGTGTGTTTTGATTGGGTTTTTTTTTTTTACTCTTACAGGTCATGCAGATTAAATCAGTAGATATGCATCTTTTTTGTGATTTAGTATAAAAAGGCATTAGGTACATGTAATACAATCTATCTTGTTTCTTTTGATTTCAGGTTTTATCCCATTGTGGCTTTTCTCTCTTGGAAGACTTGTGTATGATGAAGGAGGCATTGAGATTCCATTTGAGAACATCATTTTCTCTCTGTTGGGGATAATTATTCCGGTGGTTGTTGGTTTAGTGATACAAAGAAAGTGTCCTAGATTGTCAGAACGACTCATCAAGTCTGTTAAATATGTCATCGCTGTATTTATCGTTTTTATTTTGACCGTTGGAGTGTACGCCAATTTATATATTTTTTATATGCTCAGTGGTGAAGTCCTACTTATAGCTGCTGCTCTTCCATACTTAGGATTTATATTTGGAGGACTGATAAGCTTGCTTTTACGCCAAGAAAAGTCTAATATTATTGCTATAGCAGTAGAAACAGGTATTCAGAATACTGGCATACCCATTATCCTGCTTCGATTGTCTCTGTCTGGTCCAGACAAAGACACAGGAATAGTTGCACCTGTTGCTTCTGCCCTTTTCACACCTATTCCTCTTGTCATCTGGATTATCTACATTCAAGTACAGGCAAGACGAAGGAAGAAGCTGGCAGATAGATTACAGGAGAATGTTGATCTTTATGAAAATGATTCACCACAACAAAAAGAAAGTCAAGAGAGTTTTATAGACGATTGATGGTTGAAAGGAAAAGGATATTATTAATATTATGTTTTAATTATTATTGTGGATAATCTGTGAAAAATATCAGAACTTTTAATTATGCTAGAAGCAATAGTTAATACATTTTACTATATTATTTTTATATTCTTCTTATTCTTCTACTTCTTCTTATTGAGTGATACTGTAATCTTGTTTTATATTAAAGACATATAAAAATGAATCCTCATTAAATGGGATGAGGTGGTGGCTCAATTCTAACATTGATTGTGTTATGTCCTTGTGAAAGACACTTTACGCCATCTTTTACCCTCCCCATCCTAGGTGCAAATCGGGTACCATCATGTTCTGCTGGGGATCTAACCCTATGACAGGACAAACAACCTGCCTAGGAGACGATCTAATAAATCATCTGTTCCACTTCACATTTCTGAAACTTAGATAAGAGGGCTTTATTGGTTTCAAGGAATTTTATTTCTTACTTCATGTGTTATTACATGTAACACAGGTTGTGCTGATAAAGACTTCCTTCAGCTTTCAATCTGGCAGGAATATTATCAGTATCAGTCAGTTACCCTGAATAATGGTGTAGTGACTCTACTTGACTCTGCAAGTGATTCTTATAGAGGGTACCGGTATTCGAAACCCATGTGGTACATGTACAGGCAAGGAATGTTTGAACATTAAAAAAAAAAAAATAGCAGTCTTTAAATCATTATCATATATATCAAGTAGATTCAGGAAACACAATGAGAACTATGCAAATAAATGTACTATTTAAGTTCTTTTATAACATATAATACATAGTGTTTTGCATTTGATATTCTGTTGATCATCTGTTCAAAATTCTTACACTAATTGTATCCCATCCATGTCCTTTAACAGTCAGGTTAAGGCCGCTTTCTTTCTTGGCTACTTGTTACCATCAAAATAAAGTTACTGACTTTTGATTGAATGGATTAGAAAGGACTAAAATGCCTTCATAAGGAACTTCTTTATTTGACCAAGCTAAGAAAGCAAGTTGGCTGTCAGTTCACTTTGATGCTGGCAAGTAGTTCATCTCTATAGTAACATTTTTGTTATTCCTGCGTCTCCTATCTTGGTCCTTATTCTGTGATGTTTACAAATTTAGCAACAGGCCTAAACTGTTACTGTTACTTACTTTAAAGCCTCTTGCAAAGATGTATTTCCGACTTTGTGTTCACAGCCCTATATGTACAGATGTAACTTAATGATACAGTCTCCGTTAAAAGCTTTTACACTACAGAGAATGCAGTCATTAAAAGAAAAAAAACTTGCTAACTACCACTTGTGTTTTCTATGTTTGCTCTCTGTGTACCTGCACTTTCATAAAGGTGAAAGTTGGAAGATTTTGTGTGAAAATAAGAGTTTTTAAATGAAAACAAACATTTTTTTTTAATGGTTTGGGGTTTTTTTTCTGTATTTCTTTTTAATACATTGTACATTTGTATCAGGGTCTAATAAAAAATATGGCATGAATAAAGGTCTAAATTTCTTCTACCTTTACCTTTGCCCCCCACTCCAACTTGTACCCACCTTTTTGAGAATTTCAAAAATAACTTTATCATAATGCATAAAGATGTACCGGTGCAATATATTATTGCTGTCCTCAACAAATGCACGTTGCAGTGGTGCCATTATTTATTTTATGGACAAATGCATTGTCTTAAAAAGAATTAGTTGTGCAGCTTATTACTTATCATGTCCTATTTATTGACTAGACCACCATATTTGACAAAAGTTGGCTTTATTTTTACTGTGAGAAAACACAGGGTTTGCGGGAAGCATCGCATAGCACCCGAGATGAAAGTAGCCTGTGATTTAAAAAGCATTAATAATAATACATGTGTATTAATTATGTTATGATAATCCTTGAAATCTTAGTTCTAGGTTTCAATTAGAAAAAATATTGTGATCATTTCTTACCATTTCTGTGAGAGCTTAAAAAAGCAAAGTTGTTTGTGGAACGTGATTTATTTTTAATGTTCATTTTTAGTAGGCCTACATACATGTTGTAAAAATGTAAAGTGTTCAGTCTATACTGGGAGTCTTTTTTGATGTTTAATTCAAATAAAACAAAAAATGGTACTAACTTAACAGCATTGTTTTTTGATTGTTTATTTTATGATGAAACTACGAATCACCAAAGCTTGTGCCTCCAGACTCAAAATGAGACTGTTCGTCTTGATGTTTCAGTTGTGTTTGTTATGTTAAGAATAAAACAGAAGCTTTACTGCCAGTAGTAGTACATGTACCGGGTATGTAAAAATAAAATGATGAAAATTATTTCTGTACACTTTACATATTTTTTCCTTGAAAATAAAATAAAGATGTAGTTTGAATGTAGAGCTAAAATTTAAAATGTAATTCAATTTAGATGATTAAGTGAAATGTTTGAATGAGTTAGTGCTTTATGTGACCATATCACTGATGTGTTAAAAAAACCAACATGAGTTGACACAGTTCAAGTCAAAGTTGATACATGTATGTATGTACCTACTTGGCCTAAAAGAACTGTACTTCTCGTTACTTAAATGGTTTACATTGCCTTGTTTTAAAAATTGAAACAAGTACACAACATATAAATATGTATGAGGATGGATTGAAAGTTAATGCCTCCAAGGCATAATAATTGAGACACACGAATGAAACTTATAATATCAAATGAAAGCTCAATTTATTCCGCACAAGATGGTACATCATTTCTCTACGTAGTCCCCATTCCATTCAACACAGATTCGCCAGCGCCGGACTACTTGTCGCGTGCCGTCAGAGAAAAATTCTGCTGTTTTGTCTCTACACCAAGAACGAACATCTTCCTCCACTTCTTTGTCATTTTCGTTTTGGGTACCTGTCAGATAAGCCTTTAACTTCGGAGAAAGGAAAAAATCAGATGGAGCAAGGTCTGAGCTGTATGGCGAATGTTGAAGTGTTTTCAGCCCAAAGTCGTCCAGAGCAGCTTGTGTTTCACGACTTGTGTGTGGATGCGCGTTGTCGTGCTGGATAATCACATTTGTTCCATTTCTAACCCTCTTCAATTGCCTAACAGTACTTACATCAAAACATGTATCACCGTAAACATCCTTCATTCTCTCATAAATTTCAATAGGAAAGCAAACTTCCTGCTGTCAAAAACCGCTTCCAATGTGACCGAGTGCCTTACTCCCGTATTATGACGCGTTAGATTATGTGCACATCTGACATCACACAAACTTGAAAGTTTGCAGAGCTGTAGCCAAGCTGTTGGAGAGCATGTGTGCACAGTTGGATTAAAATATATCAAATACTTTTGAAGATATGCAATTGGAGGCATTTATTTTCAATCCATCCTCGTATATAATTAATGTTACAATGGGATCATGTAAATCATGTCTGTTGTAAGTAATAGTGTCATATAAAAATATTTTTACACCAAAGTTGTACATGTATTACAAAAATTCTAATATTTATTTCCATTCATGTGTATTAGAGTCGAACAAATTATGTATATTCTAGTACTTAAAAATGACAATGATTTACCATGTTTTGTGATAGAAAAACGTGTATGACCATGAACTTGTGTCAAGTTACCTGGTGCTTACAGATTATGGAAGTGATGAACTGCCAAGATTTTTTTTAAATTTTTGATAGATTTGTGTTCATACCGGTACATGTATTATGTGAAGAAAACAATACAAAAAGTGATACTTTTCCCAATTGGCAGAATGGGGAGAATTTTATTTTATGCAGTTGGTTATAAATTCTCAATGGCCAGATAAAGGGTAATTTTAATGATTCATAGCTTAATGGGTCTACATATATTCGTGAAGAAGACTCTATGAAAAGAGGAAAAATGATGCTGTAAACATACTGTGATAACATTAATACTAACAACTAACAGTAACACAACACTTTCTTCTGTGAATATGCTTCAAGTTTGCTCACCTACTTGAACTCAACATCCAATTACAGTAGGCCCTAAAATAATCATTTTAAATATTGAGGAAACGTTGCCAAATTAATTTTTTAAAAATGATCCAGATACAATATGTATTCATTGACAAAACTGATGAAACATAGGACATTTTTAAATAAGGATTTGAAGGGGGGGGGGGGGGGGGGGGGAACAAACCTTTTTTTTGGACCCCCCCCAAACCC
>JBDFRD010577054.1:0-16212 GCA_039654405.1 Bullina lineata | reverse complement strand
GGGAACAGACATTGTATTTGGAATCCCTATAGAATCAGTACATTCATCATTTTGATTAACTTAGTATGCTGTCTTTGAAGATTCTTGAATCAGTAGCCTATAAAAGATGGCATTTAATAGTTAATCACGAATTTATATCTTTCATATAATTATGTTTATTTTTAATAAATAATTCTCATTTCATTTTTGTCTTCAGATGTGACACACTGATAGGCTACTCATTCAAACAGTGCTACATGAATGTTGCCGGATATCTTTTTCTTTTTGCTTATCCGCTCAGAGTTGTCCACTTAAAAATTGTACCATTCTCTTCCTTTCTGTCACAACCTTTGTTAGTTGATCTCTTTGTTTTTGTTTGTAATTTTTTTTTCTTTGAATTGGGAAGTCTATAATTTACATATATATCCTTTCAAAAATAAAATGATACATTGAATTGAATTATTTCATCTTAACTAGTTGTCATGTTGTTTATTTATTGTTGATTTTTGTTACCGGTAGTTCTTTCTCAAATTTGTGAATCTCACTCCCTTGTGTGGATGATTTGGAAGTGCTACTGGTATCTCTATATATAATATCCTCCTCATTTATTTCTGTCCCATCTTTGAAATAAAAGTTCTTGTGTCATTCATTATAGCACCAACCTTTTGTCGTGATAAAAGAAAGGTGCATACATACAGTGCAGTCCACATATATCTCGACATCCCGCATATTTCAACATGAACTGATAATCCCAACAATGTTGTTATGAAATCCCCTTAAAAAATATCTCATATCTCGACCTCCTTTGAGCCCTGTCCTCTTAACTCTTATCTCGATATTCCCTGCTTTGGCTGACCACAGTTTAATTCCCCATGAACTGTCAGCACTCCCTCTTTCTCCCTCCTTTGTTCGTTCGTAGTTCACTGGATTTTTTTTTTAATTGTACCAGGGAAACGTTTTTCACACTAATTAGTAATTCGTCCTACACCGCTGTCCATCTCAGACACCAGGGGAATTTTTTTCATACAAATTTGTCATAATCCACTGTGTCTGAGACTAAAGGAGACCGGTCAACCCTTCTCGATGCTTCTTCAAATGAAACGGGTCTGTCAATCAGACAAAAACTTCACCCCTAACTGCTGTATAGACAAATTGGGAATGTAACAGTTTTTTAATAGGCTGGGGTGATTAGAGCTTGGAGTGGTTAAGGTGCTGTCCGTCAAATTAGCTCCTCTCTTTGCAAGCAAAAAGGGTTGACGGGATATGTTTCTGTGTTTTCTCATAACTCAACATTAATTCCAGGGTCCCACTGATCTCGAGTTATCAGGATTTCACTGAATTACTAAGTGCTTTGCTCTTAAGGAAAAAAAAAAATTAAACGTGACACTGGATTTGCAAATCATGCCAAAGATGTAAGGCGAAACAGATTTTACATCCTTTATTTTTTTTATTTACTTATCGTGAAAAGTCTAAATCCAGACTGGAAAAGGGAAACTATACAGTATACATCAGAACTGAAGTCACTTCACAAGACAAATGAGGAATGAGAGGTGCAACAAAAATAGGAATTAATGTTAAGTATAACTACTAACAAGTTTTTTTCTTTGCTGCCTCCACTGGATACTGAAACACCTGATTGAAGACTGCAATTTTAGGCAAATCAATCATTCTTTCCAAATGATGTGGAGTCTTAATTAATCCAATAAAAGAGGAACAACTCCAAAGGACATGAGAAAGATAGATCTCTAAAAGGGCAGATCTAGTATAAGTAAGAAAACATCTAGGCAAACTCAGGAAGGGACTAGACAGGGAGTGGGAGGTGGGCTTAAGAATTTCTCTGCAAGAATAATTTAGCAGTCATCAAAGAATGAAAAATTAAATTTCAATGAACTACAAGTTAAATGGAGTGATAAGATGGAGCTAGCAGGCATGAGGCTAGACATCACAGTGATATGTCATGTCTTCAGGAACATAAGACTTTTCATCACACCAGTCCTCTTGTGCCCAATTAGGGATTGAGGTCTCATACTCCCAGCCAGGACCCTGAAATCATACAACATAAATAGTGTGAATAATGACCTGGAAAGACGGAGAGATAATCATGGATGATTAATTACACAATCAAACGTGGATACTGACAGGGCAAAGATGGAAGTACTGTTAGCAGATTAAAAAATGCAATAGCTAGAGGTATTTCTTGTTTTGCCTTTGAAAGAGTAGTCAAAAAAATGCCCTGGGTAGAGGAAGTTTGAAATTGCTTGTCCATGGCCTATACCCTGCCAAGGGTGAAAGGCTTTAATTGAAACGTCCATAAATTTCCGCAGCTGTTTTTCCCTTCATGATCAGTGCTTCCAGCAGCAAATTCATTTTTCGAGGATTTTAGCGGGGCAGGGGGCTTTAAAGAAATTTGTTTTCCAGGCACCTTAAAAATACAATTTCTGGCTATTTAAGCCTAACTTCCAATACAATTTTTGCGAAAATCCGCAAATCTGGAAGCACTGCATGATGCAGGAATTTAAATACAAAATGCATTTCTTGTGCATCCTTTTAAACTTATATTACAGTGCAGTCTACATATCTTGACATCCCTTTACTCGACATTCCGCATATCTTGACATGAATTGATAGTCCCAACAATGTTATGAAATCCCAGCAAAAAATATCTCATATCTCAACCTCCCATGAGCCCTGTCCGCTTATCTCGACATTCCCTACGAAGGCTGACCGCATTTTAATTACCCACAAACTGTCCAGCTCAGCACTCCCTCTTTCTCCCTTTTTTGTTCGTTCATAGTTCATTGGATTTTTTTTAAAATGTTGTGCTGCTCAACGGTTGCAAGGAATTTTCCATAACTGTTGGCCTCATGCCGTGCAACTGTCGAGTTCACACTATTCCGCTACTTCGCTCTGCTAGTCCGGCGATTGTTTACTATAAAGGGAATCTCTGATCAGTCTTTCTTTGTGATATCAGCTGGAGGCTTCTAAGATACCAGGGAAACTTTGTTCAAACTATTTCGCCATAAGCTGCTGTATGTCTCAGATACTGAATACCAGGAGAATTTTTTTCACACTAATTCATCATATACCGCCGTGTGTCTAAGAACAAAGGAGATCAGTCAACCCTTCTTCACGTTTCTTCAAATCAAACGGGGCTGTCAATCACAGACAAAAACTCCACCCCTAACTGCTGTATAGAGACAAATTGGGAACGTAAGAGTTTTTGAACAGGGGGATTAATTAGAGCTTGGAGTGGTCAAGGTGTCCGCCAAATTAGCTCCTACCTTTGTAAACAAAAATGGGTGATGGGGATGTGGGTTTCTGGTTTTTTTTCATAACGCGACATTCTTTTACCTCGACATCAATTCCATGGTCCTACTGATGTCGAGTTATCAGGATTCGACTGTATCTGCAAAACATACATTTTCTACCAACAGCTAAATCAGTCTATCCAGGAGTAAGTCATTTTAGAACTCTGAAGAGAATCACTACCAATCAGAAATTCGTAATTTTATGCACAAAAGGCTTCAGCATTGTTCTTTCACGTCACAACTAAAAATGTTTTGATGATCCCCATGCTCGTGAATGCAATAAAGCGTTTGCATTTGTTATTCATTCATGCTGAATACAGCTCACAATTCAGTCAAAGCAAAATTTTTAATTCTTCTACAATCTTCATTTTTACCTTATATTTCAAAGCATGGAGGAACATAACCAAATCCTTCTCTTGTGGGTCAATGCACTGTTTTTTACACAATTCACATGTTGTATCAATAGTCCATTTGTCCATTTCAAAACCAGGACGATTTGGAGTCATTTCAGTAGAGTGGGCAGTTGTGGGCTCATATATTTCTATTGCACTCGAACAATCTTCTGGCCCATCACTTGTTATCTGCGCCTTTTCTGTCTCTTTGCTGTCACAGTTTGTGTTTACAGATTCACCACTCTCACTTGCCACAGCAACATCAACACAGTTACTCTTGTGTGAACACTTTTCTTCCTGTCCAGCTTGCAGCACATCTACAGAACTTTCGTCATCCTCTTCTCCTCTTTCCTTGCTCTGCACTCTCTTTTGGAGCTGAGTCTGTGGAGTTGACTCTGCTGCTTTTGTCTTCATGTGTTCTAGCTTCAAATGATACAGCTGGTTCTCACCACCATCCCACTGCGTAACATGATGATGACGTAAAATCTTTTCACACACCTGTGAACATGATATCAAAATAACCTTGAATGGATTTCACAGCTTACAATTATGTTACATCATCTTCCAGTAACAAAGATTATTATTTTCAACCTTTTGAATATATCTATACTATAACATTTATAAGTAAAGTAAGTAAAGTTCCTTCAAGTTCAAGGCCAATTAGGCCCATAGAGCCAGAGCTTATCCCGGTTTATAAACATTTATAAACTTTACATTTATTTCTTCCAGAAACTTAGGTATATTTCCTCAAAGCAATTAACACTTCTTAAGCAGGTGGAAATCTTTAAAAGATGTTTAGTTTCCTCATGATACTGAGGATATGATTAGATCAGACAGCATTCTCTATCCAAAAACTAACAAGCAATGTTTCAGACAATATTTTTAATAATGTTATCTCTCTTAGCCATACATCTTCCAACGTATCGGATGAGATGATTGTATTCATGTGTTTGCATTCTACAATTACAATCTGTACATGAATAAGTATTATGAACAAAAAAATATATTTTATAGAGAGAAACTGCGAATGTCACTTTCTACTTTTAGGACAATCAACAAAATTCCTCTCTACACCCTTTTTTTCCATGTTGAATACAACGACCCAATCAACTAAAGAGAATCATGGCCAAATCAAGATAATAAAAAAATTAAAATACATTAACTGGTCAAGTGGTCAGTGAGAGCAAGCAAACAGAAAGACAGTACTGATTCAATTGTATGTCAAATGAAACTAATAATCAGAAATTTTATGAAAATTTATCTAACTCAAATAAAATTGTCATACATGAAATGTCTGCAAAACATTCAGATTTTAAAGATTTTTTCCTAGTGTGCTTCACAATAATGAGTAACTCATAAAAATGAATGACTTCATCCAATATTTTTAAAGCAAACAATCAAATGTATTGACTCCTCAATGAAGCAAGGGCAAAAAGACAAACTAACTTTGTTGAATGGCACTTCGTAATCACCACCTTTGCCTTTATTGGATCCCCAAGCACTACTGTTGTAGAAAACATCATTAATGATTGGGTGACCTGGAAAACACAAACAAAAGCAAGTTTTTACTCACCGACGCTTTACAAGCATATTTCCGTGCTTTTTTCCACTACAATTACTATGCTAGTAACTATATTTTTATGCCTTCAAACAAAAATAATATTCCCTTTATTTTACTATCCATTCACCACACGTTTAGAAAGTGAATTTAAATTTTTTAACAATGACAATTTTAAATCATATGGTGAAAACAGCATAATCACAATGGTTCAAAAAATGCTAATGAAAACATCAGTAACATCTGATCTCTTTGCATTAAAATATTAAAAGTCCCCTATAAAAGCACCGCTTTTTCCTCCTTTTCTTCCATTTGTTGTTGTTTTCCTCCAGAAGACTTTACTTAAAAACCCTACCCAAATATTGTAGATGCACTCTGATTTGATGAGTTCTTCCTGTATGAGGATAACCTGCAACAACAAAAAACAAAATAAGGCAATCACTTTAACAAAGGGAATATAATTAACTTTTTAGTAAACATGTTTAGTTTAATTAATAGGAATATATTACAGGAAAAAGAAAGAAAACTCATCATTTTATATAAAGCCTCATTGTTATGATGGTTTTAGTATTAAAAGCTAAACATGATTTCAATGAAGTAATAACTGTTAAAATACTTTCTGATCTGCTCATACACACTGAGCAATCAGCCACATGTATTATCTTCCTTCACTAACAAAGTTTGAAACACCTGCATGCCTTCAGGTTTCCTATATTCCTTGTTTTGTGACACAGCATCCAACAACCAACTTATTCAGCTCTGAACTGCCATTCTAAATATCACATAATTTCATCTGCATGCAGTTGCTTGGCAAATATTTCTCTTTAAAAAAGTTTTTCAAGAAATGCGAACTTTTTCTTTTTTTTTCTTCTCAAAATGAATTTCACATAAAGTAGCTGTACTTATTTTGCTGAGTTCTGCTTTAAATGTTCATCCCTTACTAAAAATATCTCCATGAGTCTCGTGTCTTGCCTATACATCAAACTGAACATAACAAAATTTGTTTCATTATCAGGCCACAGAATTCTTTGCACTGTATGTGTTTCCATAGAGGATATTTACAATGAAGCACAAGATAAAGCAAATCATAGTAACACATTTCAGCAATAAGTATTCTTTTTAAATCTCCAGCTTGAAAGTAAAACAGCAACAAATGGCCATTTTTAGATTATATTCAACAGACACAAACTAGCTTATCAGGCTTATACAGTGCTCTCCGTCTAAGAGCCCACCATTCTCCACCGCCTAAACCGCCAGAAACACTGTCATCAGCCCTGATTTTGTTCTGAGGCTAGACCCTCGCTGTGGTGGAAAGCAAAGCCCCGTTCTCTCGGCCCCTCCCTTCCCCCCACGCCCGTTTTGTTCCCCTAGGCCTATTTGCGTTGACGCATTCAGTCTATCCGCTCTCAACACCCGAAGCATGCCCATCCAGCTCCATCCATCTTAAATCAGTCATAATCGGCTAGATCTGCGCTTTGTTGTTGTGTCCCGCCCTATATTTCGACCGATACCTTCAGCATCCGCTCCTCCCCAGTCTTGACGTCGTCTAACCTCGCTACCCAGTCTCACCCCTATCCAGCCGTCCATACTTAATATGTGATGAAACCCTGCTCTTTGTTTTGATCTATGTCATGGAAGCGGCACCTCAGGAAGGGATCAGATCTAAGATGAGTCTTTGAGTTAGATTTTGTGGAAAGAAGCCGCCAGCGTCTTGCATTGTTTTGTGTAATAGCCTACAGACAGGGATAGTCTGGCAGGGAATAAGCATGATTTTGATTGGTATTTAAAATTTAAGTAAGCCAATTACAGATTGATTTGTTCAATGATGATGCTCCATTAATGTGTTAGTGCCGCCCATCCCCCACTCCCAGTCTGAGTTACGTTGTTCTATTGCAAACATTGCTTTTCTCTGAAATCCATCTAAGAGCCCACTCAAGCTAAGAACACGGTCATTATGTCTCCTAAGTTCTTAGGCAGAGACCAC
The DNA here is from genome assembly GCA_039654405.1 of Bullina lineata. Lineage (NCBI taxonomy): Eukaryota > Metazoa > Mollusca > Gastropoda > Bullinidae > Bullina > Bullina lineata. The sequence goes on along the minus strand of JBDFRD010577054.1, from coordinate 8,991 downwards.
TGTATTACATGAGCACAAAGACTAAACTGTCATAAAATATATTAAACTGAAAACCAAATTGGCTTTGTTTTGAATACATTTAAATTACATGATATAGAAAAATATTCCTTTATAATGACTAGGCTATATTAGAATATTAAAATAGAACATGTGCCTTTACAGAACAAATGAAGTACAATACATACATTTGACAACGCTGGATCTTCCATTGAAGCTAAGCCTTTCAAAAGTAGTCTTGCTGTGTTTTCCCTTTGGTGTGACAATCTGAAGCCTCAGTTTATTAGACAGAGCTTGTAAGGGTTGCTCTACAATGACTTCACCACTATGTTCAGGGAGAAGAAATGTAATCATTTTCAACATACTGACAGTATCAGTTGAGATTAAATTTGTAAACAAGTTCATCATTAGGCAAACTAAAGACATTCGAGTTTTTTTTAACATCCTTAATTGGCTTCACTTCATAAAACTTTTTCATCACTCTTGTTGTCTTTGTTAATATTATGGTGGCACACTGAAAATGTCTGGGTGGCGTGGTGGCCGAATGGTTAGAGCGTTGGACTCCTAATCTAAGGGTCCAGGGTTCGAATCCGGGAGGTAACCGTGTTGTGTCCTTAGGAAAGACACTTTACACCATTTTTCCTCACCCCACCCAGGTGCGAATTGGGTTCCAGCATATTCTGCTGGGGAAGTAAACCTATGACAGACTAGCATCCTGTCTAGGAGATGAAATAAAAATCATCTGTTCCGCTTCACGCTACAGACACTGGGATAAGCTCAGGCTCTTAGGGGCTCATTGGCCTTGAAGGAACTTCACTTCTTATTTACATTGAAAATAAAACAGCAGCTTTCATTTCAAGCACAGAAAAACAATCTTTTTTCAAAAAACTGATACATCAGTTAGATGACGGCAACGGAACAGTATACAGGTATACGTTCTTCCAGATCCACATGGAAATAGCACAAATATCATAAAAGTCTGACATCAGTCAAAGGTGAGAATACATTTTTGTAGTCCAAAGTAATTCATTCAGAACACAAGCACATTTGTCTTATACGATGAGAGATTATACATAATATATCATAAGAGATAGTGACTCACTCAGGAAACTTGCCTACCACTCGGCACAAGTACTCTTTCTGGACTTGTCTGCTGGCTATCTGGTCCTCTAGTTTTTTTGTGCTCTCATCAGTTTTGCCCAACACCAGCACACCAGAGGTCAATCGATCCAAACGGTAAATATCTGATGAGACGGTGATAACATTAAGTAAAATATTGGTCTATACATGTTCTTATAACTAAATGGCACAAAACAATTACAATGTTACGTTATTTTTGCGGTTTAAATGATTCACAAACAGTGGACTGAAAGAAATATAATACTCACTCCGTAAATTAGTGTAGCCTAGCTCTTTCCCTAAGATAAATACAACTGAATTAAATCTGTATCGTCCACATGGGTGGCAAGGTATGGATGCAGGCTTGTTGATAACTAGCACGTCAGAAGTATCTGCTATCACCTCCAGTGGAGCGGCAGTCACCGGGTTTTCATGCCTTTTTGATGACAAGAGACAAATTGAGTATTCCAACTGTGAGCAGGTACAAATATGTTGTTTTTAATTTCAGTAATTTAAAGTTGATTAGTATAAGGCCATATTCATTCTTATATATTTGTTTTTAGTATTTGGCAAACTTTGCAGCTAAAACAGTCTAGACAATAACAACAAAAGAAACAAATTAATAATAATAATAATATTATTATTAATTAATATATAATTAATAGATAATAGTATTACCTGTGTATTTGATGAGATATGTAATCACAGTCCTTAATTACATAATCTTTGCTGACTACATGATTATTAACATTGATCTTTTCACTTTCAAATGCTTTGTCCTGAAGAAAACAAAAACCAGTTGAAATAAAGTGCGTGAGAGCAAAGAAGTTGAGAATGCGTTCACACTTGATTCAGTTTATGCTTTTTTTAAAAACTTTTGAAACAAACATAATTCTGTCAATAATATGCTGAAACTTTTAATTTCCTAATGTAATCTATACAAAATTTACATAATTTATTATATGCTATTGTTTTTCTTTTGGTCAATAGAAGTACTTCTTTATAGTAAACAGATTCAGGTTGAGTCATGTACACAAAGATGTGGCCATACCAGTAACCGTGGACACAGTACTTTTAAAATGGCAACTGTTTATCGATATCTTTTATGAACTTTTAATTTTTACTGAAATGCTGTCCATTTGTACTCATCGTTTTATTGTCTTGTCATTACTGACGCATTATTAGTGCATGTTTCATGCAAACAAGATCTGTAATAATCATATTTACTTTACATCTTGACTACTACTTCATTAAAAAAGCAAACTTAAATTTCTTCTACTTACAAGATCATCTGGCAGATCATATCCAAATTCTTTTTCTAATACATCTTTGATGGTGCGCCTAACCCATCGTCCTTTTGCATGAGTTGCAAAGATGTAAGGATACGGATACACTTTTCGCAGTCCTGTAAGATAAAAATGTTTCATGAAAAATATGTCAACAGCATGGTCATGCCAAAACTTAAGCAAAAAGTAAATCCTTAAAAGAAAAAAACAGCATCATGAAAAATGTAGAAATACCAGTGGAGTACAATACAAATTATGACGGCCAAAAAATTAATTAGGCTAGTTAAAAATGTTGTTCTTCTTTCTTTGTACTCTTTATTTTTAATTAAATCAGAAGTAGAACTAAAATTTGCAAAAATGTATATACAATTTACAGAATGACCACTTTTCAGGTATTCGTGACCTAACATTTATTATTTATCGCATATTTTGCATGCATTAAAACATTAACCTACTTTTTTTTAACTTTTTATACACAAAAGGCAAAGTTATCAGCATAATAATAGGCACAGACAAAATGACCGCTATGGCTGAAACAGTGTTCCACTCAAGGCAGCAGTGTAATATTTGTGTAAAGGTTTTATTTCCATAAAGTAAAGAGCTTGTGTCAACAAGGTACTGAATGACTGGTTACACATGAATTACTGGTGTCATCTGTTCGGCATCAAAATATGAGAGTGAACGTTTTGAGTTCTTTCATGTAGGAACCAAAAATGAACGTTTCGATGTGCATCTGTGTTGGCTGACCCTCTAGTGAACTGACATCCCCTAAGGACCTTACCTCAGGGCCCAAAGGTGTTGCTGAGTATATTTCAAATAATCTTGATTTATAAACTGTCCTGACCATATGTACGACTATGTAGAGACAGAATTGAGTAAAGGTGTAAAAGCTTTTAAATAACAATTCATTTCATCACCTTGTAGTCCTTTGGACTGTATTCATTTGTTTATCAGCATAGACTTTTCTTAGATGCTTTACTTCTCTTAAATCTACTAACAAAGGGATATGACGTGTTTTTTATGTCTTATTCTTTATTCTTTTATTTTATTTGTTTTGTTTTGTCACTGAAAGTTACTTGTTTACATTATAATAATAATGTTGAAGAAATTTCCTTTGAAGAGAGGCACTAGGTTTACAATTGAGTCATACATTAATGCTCTTGAAAAGATTTCATCATTAGTCCTCACGATATGTTAGTAAAAAAAATTGAGTTCAATACATGCCTTTTTCAAAGTAATAGTTTGTATGGTCAAAGTCTTCCAAGCTATATCCTGCGTCCTCTCTTCTTGTTAAAATTAGATTTTGTGTTTTCCTCTTCTTTTGCAGCTCTTTATGTTTCTGTGCTCTGGCTTGCTACAGTAGAAATCATATAATAAAGAAACATAATAAGTTACAAATTCAAAACATAATGTCATATTTCACAAAAACTTTACTTCAAGGTCTAAGTCAATAGTGCAAGAAATTACTCTGCAGGGAAAAGAGAACAAATCCCACTTTGGAGGATCTCGATTTTGTAGATGGCCAGTAATATTGATCTCCAACACTGACCTACATATCATACGAAAAGTGTTGCACAGCATATATATATATATACTAGTATATATAGACATAAAGAGTAGATGCCACTACTGAATGTTTCAAACCCTGCTCAATTCAAGGGTATTGAAAAACTCCACATCTGATGAATTTGCAAATGTTAGGCTACTTTCTCACACATGATGGAGCTATTAACACGGACATCAGAAACAGAGCAAAATATGAAATGATATCCATTTCGTATAGCACTATTAATCATGCTAAGAATTTTGCTGAGTACCAATGCACTTTTAACTTACTTGAATGATAGAAGATAGAACAGCGTGAGCTTAACAAACTGTTAACAGAAATATTCAAAAATTGTTAAATCCCTCTCTTCCAACACAATCATAACTTGCTCTTTGCAATAAACAATGTAAAGACCATCATCATAAAAAAAGGCATTGCTAGATAGAGCAAAGTAGCATCATCCAGACTGTCCTTCACTGAACACTAGAAAGAGAGAAACTGGTTCTGAACAGGCAGGAATCTCTTTCCTCTATTACTGCCATAGGGCGACCCCATAAAAGATACACTAATTTCTGACTTCAACCCTAAAAGTAACGTAAGCAATAGGAATTGTACTGGACAAGCTCACCTACTACACAGAGACACGGCCTGCCATCAGCCCTACTTGGCAATCAAAAGATGCAACTATTTTGTCCAAATAAAAAATTAATTCCTATTACTAAAATCGAGGAGTGGGTGCATGGTATTTCCATCCCAGCTTGTCTGCAGTGTAACATCACATGATAGACTAGGGAATTTTTTTACTGATCAAATTTAAGCTTTACAAGGATTTGGACTCAGCCGCCTCAAAATTTGTTGTTGTTTTTCTTTTAAATAATCATTAATAATGATAAAAAAAAAATTACAAAAAATTACAATGCGATTTTTAAAATTTGAACTGTAAAAAGAATTTTGAAGCATTCTGGCATATATACTTGTAATGCATAAAATCTCTCAGGATGACTTTTAAGCTGGTTTAAAAGATAACAGTTTTCCCCTCATGGTCTTTTTTCTTGATTAATTTTATTGACACCAACTCTTCTGTTTTACTTTTGTGAAGACACTGTGCAAGAGAAAAAATTATCGAAAGAGGGTGACATCTTAACAGTTTAGACAAAACACAATGTGCACACTACAAATCTTTCAATCTACCAGTGCACTTGTAGACAATTCGGTGCCATTTATATGCAATAGAGACGTTGTAAGCGCTCACTTGTACACATGTAAGTGTGTCGGCATATTCTGTATTTTTTGTGGGGTTGCCCTTACACATGTCACAGGGCATGAAAGGCAATGAGTAAGTCGCTGTATCAGCTTTAGTTCCTTACAAAATATTGCCTGATACAGGCACTTGTAGAACATTTGAATTCTGTGAAGTTCAAGTTAAATTACATCCAACAGTCATTTTGCCCTAAATGAAATAAAACCAAACTGAAGATGATAACCAACGATTGCACAGCCATACAGAACATTAAAAATTCATCAGCACACAGATTCTACCCACCCGTTTCATAGCACGTTTAGACATTCCTGGTGCAATTTCAGCTCTTGCGTCTCCATGGCTGATTGCACTCACTTCAGGACTTGATACCTCCTTTTGAGCTAAGTCTTTGTCTGTATCACTAATTGAAGATAGTGCATTGATTTCGTCCATTCTTCTGGATATTTTGGTCGAATAGGAGAACAGCGATCTCAAGTAGGAAAAGTCTTTCTTTTTCTGAAGGAGGAACACATATTTAATGTAACCGCAGAGTCTGTTGGAAATCACCATTGACTGACATAGAGTGAACTTCAGTCCCAGATCATTGCTGAAAATTAAAGTCAGATAGGTTTTGACTGTGATGAATCTGCAGAATTCCTCACTTTTTTTGCCACTCCATACAAAAAAAAATAGATCCCTAAGTAACTTTAGGGATCTTGATGTAAACGTGAGCTGAAGATCATCCTGAATTCAGTAACATGAAATGGAACACATTATTTTTAGATCATATTCTACACTAGATAAAAGTCTATCATAGGTTTACTTCTCAAACAGAATAAATGCCAGAATCCAATTTGCATCCACGTGGGGAGAGCAAAAAAAAAATGATGTAAAATGTCTTTCCTCAAGGACACAACATGATCGAGAATTGATCACTAATACTTTAACCATCCTGCCACCATACCAATTCATGAAAACATTTGAACAACTTGTTTCAAATTTACTTAGAATACATGTCAAATTTCTTAGCATTATATCATTACAATTTCTAGGGGTTCATAATAGATCCATCAAGGCCTACAGGTCCAAATTAATAATAATAGCCCAGGCATAAATTATTAAAAGCAGAAAAGATTGAGATGACATCATACATGATACTATAGACAGGATGCTGGCCTATTGTAAGTTTACTTCCTGAGCAGAATTATATATTATGCTGGTGCCCAATTCAGGGCACTACTACTAGCAAAGAGTGGTCCTTCTGTTTACATCTGTGACACAGTGGCCAGTCAATATTACTTGAGACCAAAATACAGTACAGTCCAGTTATTTTGAACACGGAAATCTCGAATTCACGGATATGTCGAACATACATGTAATTCTCGGCCCCGTTTAAGGCCTTATCTTTTCTTTGTATTGACGACACGGAATTCTCAAACACCCAACACGTGTATCTCAAACCAATCAACGTGTCTGTTGGACTTTCCCCTTAGATTTTCATCGACAGAAAGGGCTTTTTGTTCAGCCAGTTAGCCTAAGCCTATCTTTCGAAAAACGACATGCGCAGGGCGGCTTTCGATTGGAACGGATAGGTCGGGGGTGTTGGAAGCGCAGTGGGGGAGGAAGGGAAGCTCTGCAGGGGGGTTAGGTGTGGATGTGGTCGGCATTGTGTGACATAATATGTTGTTGGCCTAGCCAGTGTAATGTGCACAAGTGGGCCTACTTTCGCACTGTATCACATGACTTATTGCTCACAAGTAATATCGATGATTCATCAGTCCACTCCACCATGGCAGAAAAGAGAAAACTAAACTGTCTAACGTTAGAAAAGAAAAGTGAGATTGTAGCTCTCGTCGATCCCAAACTGAAATTCGTAAACTGTTTGAAATACCAAAGTCAACATTGTCTACCTTCACAAAAAATCGGGACAAAATCAACAGTATTAGCGAGGAATGCCAACCGAATAGAAAGAAGCAATGCACAGTAATGTCTGATGCTATTGAGAAGGTTTTATTTGTTTGGTTCCAACAAGCCCGGGCCATATTCTATTACCTCCCGTGTGTAGTGCTTCTTGACTTCTTGGCTGGTTTACCCAAGTAATTCTTGCCTCATGAATTCATCAAGATGAGACGCCAACATTTGTGTATGCACATCCACCATGGCCTTGAATTTTCTCCTGCAGTTTTTCCATATAACATTCTAGTGATTAGTGCAAGCTCATGTTACTGGATTCACAAAGAGTCAAGCTTTGACATGTGATATGATCATTTGACGTGCGAGCCAAAGCGCAAGAACTTCCTATTTTCTGCAGCTGGTACTTGGCACTCAACATTTGAATGATTGCATTCATTCTTAATTTTTAAAAAAAGATAAAGGAAGAAAAAATCAAAAAAGAAAGAAAAAGTTGGCTCTCAGTAAAACTATTTACATGTAGTCATAATTTACTTAAACCAAAGAAAGGACCATTCTTCACTAGTAGTGCCCAATTCAGACTTGGGTGCGACAAAAAGACGAACAATGAAAAATCTACGTTTTCATTCTCAGATCGGAAGCCTGTTATGTTTTTTTAAAGCGAGTGATTATCCGCAACACCCCTATTCCTGTTTTGACTGACTCAAGACTTGTGAGTCAGAGTGTTGCCATCTTGGCGGGTCGTTTCAAGTCTAGTCTACCTAGACATTCCGTGATCGATTCAATAGACTCAGCACTCAAAATCGCTTTTTTGAACTAGAGTCTACATTAAATTTTTTCAAGTTATAAACAGTTTCACCAGAAACTTGAATTGGCACAAAAGGAAGACGACAGGTGCACTCGCAACAGGGTGTTGCGGATAAACGCATTTTGTCTACTCGCAACAGGGTGTTTTAAAAGCCACTGCGCTAGAATCTATACAAGTTCTAGAGCTAGGTATGACTTTGCAACTAAAACTTAAAAACATAAAATAAAATACTAGATGAGGATGTTGGGCGCGATTTGTCGATTCGCGCAGCGCATTTGGTTGATCGATGAAACGCGCGACAATCCATCGATGGTTGCACATTCTGTTGATCAGCGGATCGCGCAGCGCTTTTTGTCGATCCGTTTGGTTGCGCATTCTAGAGATCTTACCCCTGAGTTTTGTTATATTTTGTTGTCGTCCAGAGTGTAATTTAGTTTCACTCTCCAAAGTCAAACGGAAACTGAGCGGAAGTAACCGGAAGTCAGGGTTACAATCACTTACTACATAAGCGGAAGTTGTAATCAGGGTTATAGGTCAGTGAGTATCACTCCGTACACTTATTCAATATGGAGCGGTTCACAGCGATAATGGAGAGAGAAGCACAGTTATTGTCTAAAAATCCTGGGTCTGCGTTACTGACAAAAGAGAAGTTTGACATGATTGTTAAACATTTGAAGCAGCCTGAAAAAACCACTGATGCCCATTTTCGACATTGAGTAAAGAAAAAGTGATTTTCCTTGACGAACATGCCAGGCATTGGTTTGGTTCGTTGACGTTCTGGTGGTCCCAAACGAAAAAGGCAAGGTAAGACATTTTTTTCAATGTTCTTAATGTAGCTTTATGACTTATATCCCCATACCACAGCAGTAGTCAGTAGGCGTAAGCTTAAGCCTGAATTTTCTAGAGTCTAGATCTAGAGAAATCTAGATCTAGATCTAACTAAAATCCTAAACGTACGCGCAGAGTGGGCGCTGCTTGGAGGCCCCTTCCACTTGGCCGCCCCTTGGTCGCACCATTTTGCAGCGACCAAAATTAAGGTAACAATAGATGCGTTGCGGAAGACGGAGTGGAAGCCCCTTGCTAG
>JBDFRD010576943.1:0-17466 GCA_039654405.1 Bullina lineata | reverse complement strand
GGGATGTAGGTTCAAACACGAGTGGAAACATGAGCATGAACACGAGCTGAGGAGTGAGCGTGTAGGGTAGCCTTTAGAGTAATCTAGTCTTGCTTGTGGGTGATAAGCTACATTTGATTCCATAAACTAATAATTAAACAGAAACTGATTAAAGACTGACTTTAAATTTATCTAGATTCTAGGTGAAGGAGAAAGAATAGAGTTGGTAGTGATAGTGATTAAATCTGAAAACTTCCTTTCATTATTTTGATTTTAATTAAAAAAGACACTTTAAGACTATTGTTTTTGTTTTTTTTTTAAATTAAATTTTCATCCACTTTATTGCTCAAATCAAATTCTAGACAAGGTGCAGCAGAAGTACGTAGGCAAGTTTCTTCGTCAGTATGCTCACAGGACCTCAGCAGAAGTGGAAGTGTTCAGTCCATTTCTCTTGCTCCATCACATCCCACTCAGGTATAGTTCTTTTGTAAAGGGTAAAAATGTATGCATGCTGTATGAGAGTACCATGAACTTTTGCTGTTTTATTATCAAACTCAAATTTGAGTGGTAGAATGATTATTTTTTTCACTTTTATTTGTGACATGTTAACAGGCTAACATGTAGCCATGGAAGGAATTGACTGTTTTTGTGTTATTGTGATTTTTTTTTCCCCATAACCTTTCTCTGTGCTGTATTTTGTAGAACAAATGTCAGATAGCTGCTTTGTTTGTGAACAAGACAATCAAGCAAAAATAACAAAAGCTCCGTGCTTTTAGTGCCTAAACATTTTTGATCTTAGTTTGGAAAGCATCTCGTAGAACTATTATCACATAACATTGCACACTATCCTGAAGATAATTCAATCCCCACCCAAGCTTAAATGGATAAGTGGACCATGCTGGTGTTAAATGTTGTGAATCGTTACATATGAAATGAATGTGCAACAAATAGTAGGAAATTGTTTCCTAAAATACTGCTTGTTGAATGAAAAAGTCTTTACCTTACTAATTATATTCTTTCAATTTCCCTCAGGTACCTTTAAGTGATGTACTTGAGCCAATGAACTTTGAAGACTTTGCCCTTCAGAATCAATGTATGGTAGAACGTGACCCGTACAAGGATCTGCTTCTGTATCCAGAAGATGATATCCAGGTACATAAAGTGCCTAAGCCATGCCGAACTACAGAGCCTGCTATGCCGGAATCTGGGTAAGGAGACTGATTTGAATATTTCACCTAGAAATGAAATTATGCGAATGCTTTAGGAAAATATTAACTCAACGATCATTTCTTGGTTATGGTTTTCTTTTATAATTATGCAAAGACTTTTTGAGAAATAGTCAATTTTAACAACCCTGGAAGAACACTAGCCCTGATATCAGGTTTCCGGCAAAGGAGTAGGAGTGGGAAGAGTGGTGGGCCTAATATTAGACCAACACCATCCCAACCAGGAAGTGCAGGCGGCCTATATATATATATATAGGCTTCTAGCCTCTACCTCTGTAATGGAAAATTACTGTCTTCAAATAAAGGCTGGAACCTTGAGCCGTGTCTATAAATTTATAACTATATAAATAATAGGCAATGAAATTGTAGTATTTTGTTTCCCTGTAGGTGGATTCCACGGGAAGTGACATCAAGGCTAAAAAAAAAATTCATTGACATCTATTGTCTCTGTCAATCTATGTTTTTGTTTTTTTAAATTTGTTGTATCATCATCATCGTCATCATCATCATCATCATCATCATCATCATCATTATTATTATTACATGTATTGGTGTCACAGAGCAGAGACAGACCCACATGTACGGGATTGTATTCGCCGATACACATCAGACTACACTGTAGTGTCAAGAAGGTAGGTGTCTAGATAAGTCGATATGAGAAAGTTGTATTATAATTTTTCTTACCCAGTCCTCTGTTTTGGTATCATCTCATTTTTATGCTTTATTGTCTCTGTCCATTTTCTCCCTTCCTCAAATTTCTTCTTCTCCTCCTTCTAACCTTCTTTGGATACTCCTTCTGCTGTTTACTGTTGGTTGTCTATTCTTTGACGACTGTATAATTTCTAATATGTTAATGTCATTTTACAGTACTTACAAGTTCTTTCTTCATTTTTGAAGAGTTTTATGACTTACATTAATAATTGGTTTTATGTAGTTGTAATAGAAATACAATAAAACATACCCTCTCGGTGTTTGGATAAGTTTATAAAAATTTTACTCCTTTTACACAGGAGAAAGAAAGAACATTTCCAGTAGTCTTGTAGTTTACAAGCAAATCAATGTAATCATTTAATGGATGTGACTATATCAGACTACTATGATACCTCGTCTGTACTAGATATCAACAGTACAGCTCTAGTTATTGCAGCAAAGAGCGATTGCCTGAGCACAACATTTTTCAGCATGAGTATGAGATTGATGTAGAGGATATGCCTGATCAAGATAAGGTAAATGAATGTTGTTGATGCACAGTTAACTTGAAATGAAATCTTCAACGCAAAAAAATGGTAAACCAAAAAATATTTGAATATAAAGTGATTTGGTGTGCTCTGACAAATAAACAAACTACATTTTTGCTGGAAAGTTTTGAAAAATGTTCTCCAATATAATTATGTTGACCAGATTATATTTTTCTTTATGAGAAGACATCTATGCTTTCCACAGTCATTTATTAGGTATTTCTGAACTGTAGACATAATGACCATCTTCGGGGTGGTTCAAAAATATATATTATTATCTAACAAGAAAATTTGTTGATTTATTTGTTAAAAATATATGCACAAATGATGATTTCTGTAGGACACCAACAAGCGCCAGTCCATTCACATGAATGACACCCCAAGGGGAAGCTGGGCCAGCTCCATTTTTGACCTCAAGCAATCCCAGGCAGACACTTTGTTGCCCAATCTGTTTGACAGAATCACATATGAAGAAGTTGACAGGAATAATGAAAATCTTCGACAGCAGAACAGATACGATAACATATTCAGCTTGTATCCCACTCCAGATGAGGTAAGTTTTATGTATAATAATAACAAACTTGTGTCATCTGTCTTTGTACTATATAAATTCTAAACATTGAAAGAAAGTATATGTAGGGATTGACTAATATCTAGTGCCGTTCTTAGAAATTACATTTACACCGAATCATAGTAGCTACATAAATCAACACATGCAGTCTAGTGTGATATGTTCAGTACTGACTAGTTTTTATGCCAAACTGCATTCACTGAGATCTTTCAATTTCTCAATTGCATAAAGTGCATTTTGTTGACATTTGTTATTTTGTGTAATTTCAGTACAGAGCAGCTTGTGGTATATCTAATTAAAAACTAATGTGAAAAATATGTGTAGAGAACCATTAAAACAGCAATCGTGACATGATCATCATATTCTTTTTTTTCTTCTTTTGCTTCTGCTGCCTTTTATTCTCCAGTGAAACCCTTCAACATTAAATATTCCCACTTTGCTAATTCGAAATGCAGCTCATGGATCACATTGTACATTTGTGTTGGCTTGCTCTTAGAGAAGGCATAGACAGACGCTTTAAACGTTTATAAATCCCTGAGTAACATTAAGAACTTTAGTTTATTAATTATATTTTTGAAAATATATAATTCCTTTTTAATTTTATTTATATATCAAGACATTGAAATATATGTAATGTCTAAGAAATAAAGCTGTTGAAAAATTCCACTAGAAAAACCCATTTACCATTCATTAGTCCGAGGGCATTATTTTGCTTCAAGCAGTTATTTGTAGTCCCTGCTGATAATACAATAGACTCAAGTATTGGAACTTGACAATTCATCATTGCCCCTCACCCTTATCAGGGTATAGGCCTAGTCTCTCTCCACACATCTTCTCCATGTTTCCCTTGGCAACTTGACAATTAGTTTTATTTTTCAAATATTCCTGATACAATCAACAGGAAGACATGATAGAACGCAGGAGCCCACCTGAAGTTCCCAAAGAAAATTTTGGTCACAGGATTCTTGTCAAATGTCTGCAGTTATCGTAAGTGTAGGACAAGGATATTCTTTGTGTTTCATTCAAATTGGTTTTAAAGCTGCTCTATTCAGGGAAACTATTGGTTTTAAACCTGCTGTGGTCAGGGAAACTAATTAAGATTTGTTTAAATTTGAAATCTTATAATTCTTTGACAAGCAGTCAAAAAGTAGTATTGAGAATAAATTTTTAAGATTTCTCATAAGGCGGATTCCTCCGGAAGTGACAACATAGCAACAAAAAAAAAATCCTTTGACATCTATTGTCTCTATCAATCCAAGTTTTTTTAATTTTTTTAATGAATGTTTATGCTCTAGGTAAGCAGTATAAGCAGTATTTTCTCTTTATTTTGATATTTAGGATTGTTGTTTGGAGTTTATTTCTCGTCGAAATTAGAAATTCGGATGGATGCAATGTACTTGTGCATGATAGGGTGTAAAATGTGAGCCTTTGTAAAGAAACTGTATACTATTTTGAGCTGGAGACTTATTCATGTGAAAGTGTATGAAATAAACTTATGTCCATCCAAATTTGAACGTGCTTGGTGCGATAGTTATTTCTCTTCATTAGAAATTACTTCCCCTTTGATTTCCATGTCTGTTTTATGAAACTGTGTATTCTCTAAACCCTTTATAAGTTTTGTGTGTATTATATTTATTCTTCAGAGTATTTAATTTATTTTGTAAACCTTTTTTGGGATAAAATCAAACCAAAATTAGATTTATTACTATCAAGGGGATTAAGTTCGACGCCTTATTACTTCCCCTGGGAGCCGCTCCTGCTTAGGAAACTGGTTTAAAAAAATTCCTTAGATGATAAGCTTTCAGAATATGTATAATGTTACATGCTTTAAGTCATTTGAATTTTCATGAAAATTTGGGTTTTCATGTAAATGCACTGTCACTTTCTGTGGAATCCACCATAAAATTGCGACTTAGAGATTGTTTAAATTTAAGTTATTGTGGTTACACGTTTTGAGGTAATGTACTTTCTTTTTCCATGCATGTAGGTTGGAAATGGAGGTAGAGCCAATTTTTGTCTCAATGGCCTTATATGATTCAAGAGAAAGAAAGAAGGTATGTACTTTTTAAAATATGATGTATTCTACTTTTTAAGGAAAAGTTTACCTGTTTAATGTTTATGTGCAGTTGTTTCATACGTGGTTTTCGTAATACGACTATTAGTAGATGAAAACTATTTTTGGAACTGATTTATTTTAAAATTATGATCACTTAGATTTCAGAAACTTTTCACTTTGATCTGAACTCGGAGCAAACCAAACGGATGATAAGTCCCCACATCAACCAGCAAGACGTTTCTACTGCTAGCCGTTCATGTATTTTCAGCATCACATACCCATCACCTGATGTTTTTCTAGTGGTGAAGGTGAGTGATGCCAGTTGCTATTAAAACTTATTTTAAGTTATTTAGATGTGAGGAACTTCTTTTTAATATTGTAATACATGGTGCAACTAAAACATTTACAGTATGTTGCAGGCAGTGTGCATTGAATGTTTGTGAATTTAGTTATAAAATCTATATTCCTGTGAATCTCTTGTTCTACATATAGATAATTCTTTGAAGCCTGTGTAATTTAATTTGCACAGACACTGGGGGACATTTTTGGGGACACTGTGTGTAAACAGAATTATTAGATAAAGGATTAGAGAATATTCAATGTTCATTATGATTTCTCCACAGCTAGAGAAAGTTCTGCAGCAAGGAGACATTGGGGAATGTGCTGAGCCTTATATGAAGGAGGATAAGGTTTGTGGGGTTGTGTTTATGCAGCGATGAAGCTCTGTGAACTATAACTAAAAGTAAAGGTCTTCTACACATTTGGTAAAAGAAAAAGAAGTAAAGTAAATGTCTGGTCTGCAGGAGCTAAATTTTTCACGATATTTATAATAGTGGTTGCAATTTTTTTTATTAAAGCAAGTGAAATAGAATTATGGAATTTTATAATAATGTGGATATGCATGTTTTTATTTAATGACGAATTTTATTTACAAGTTACATTTTACGTAAATATTTGCATTATTGTGTGAAATATAATATTTGAAAGTTTGTTATGTGACATTGCAGTGAATGTTTATTGAACAAATATATAACATCTTTTGTCTTCTCTCAGTCAACAAAAGCAAAGGAGGAGAAATACAGAACACAAGCTGGCCAGTTCTGTGAGAGGCTCGGAAAGTATAGGATGCCTTTTGCCTGGACACCCATCTACTTAATGAATGTGGTGACTGGAGAAGGAAGCCTTGAACGCGAGGGACGCAGGGAAGGAAGAGAAGGGAGAGAAACGAGTGTGGAGAAAAGGATGCGGGATGCTAGCGTGGAGAAGACAATGGAGCATGAGATTTCTCGTGCTGCCAGTTTAGGTGAGTAAACTTTCACTGTTTGGTGGAAGTTTTAAGGACTGTGTCCTAAATATTTTCATGTCTATACTGACTGTGCAACTTCTAGAAAATAGATTTTTTAAAGACAGCCTGAACTGTGGTTTTGACTATGAGATTCACTCGGGTATAATTTTGTGTAATCCTGATAGTCACAGCGAGTAAAGTTTTTCATAGTATTTTAGAGTTCTTTATGTTTTTATGGTTATTGTTATTTTGATGGTTTGTTATTAAGAGGTTTAGGTGCAACTGTCAGTTTCTCCGTCTGTGGTGCTGTTCACCTTGTCAATCTGCCTGTTATCTTGCTTTTCTGTATCACTGAGTGATTGTGTTGCATCACTGCACCTTTTGTGATAGACCTCAAGTATGAAATGAAGTTTTTTTTTAAGTGTATTTTTTGTTTTCGGCCTTATCACTTGAATTCTGTAAGTTTCTTGTAAGATAGAACTAGATTATTCCTTATCTGGTCTGGGTGTTTTCAGTGTTGAAAAGCAGTGCTTTGGAATTTTTACAGAAGATGAGATATGTATGGAGCATTTCACAGAGGTACTAATATTGTGGGAAAAGTTTTTGATTGGAACACTTTTGCTGTTTTATGGAAGCTGCATGGTGTTCTGATTACATAAGAAGAATTGTCAGTGGTGTAAGATTTTTTTTACTTCAGAGTTATTGAAGAATAGTTTTGGATAAGTGTTCTGATTTTTAATTTCTATCCGTTACATACTGAAAACTCTTACATCGTTCAAACCATTAAATTTGTTGTTTTGCTTAAAAAGATTGTTTTGTTTTGATTACATTTTTTGGTACCCTCTTTAATATTGAAGACACTGATAATTTGTAAAACCACATATTTAATTTCTACCGTTCGTAATAGTATTTGTTTTTAAAGAGCAATAATTTGTGCCCCCTAACTGTGCTTAAACTTGTAAAGTGTAATAGGTTGGATCATGCCCTTGTGCATGAATTTCTGTATGCGCACCATATACTCAATACAAAATAAACAATTAAACAATTTGAAATAACCTCAGCTGATAATGAAACTTATCGATGAAACTTTAGATCTGCATTAAGTCTTTTGTTTCGTATACACAATGCATGCGGTATTCATGAATTATATTCAATAATGATATTTGTATAATATTAAGTATAATAACTGTGTAAAATTTAATTTGATATTAGTACAAATATTGTTTTGCATCACCAGATAATAAAAGCAAAGTTGCAACGCATGATATCACACTTTAATTTTTTGTTTAGGAAATTAAGACTCACTTTTGCATTTAAGAAAACCTGGTAAATATAATATAGTTTGATCAGTTAAAGGAAGAAAGTAACATTTTGTTTATGGTGTGTGCTGATTTAGAATGCTGGATTACTTTGAAACAAGAATAACAGTTTTTGCTGCTTGAATGTCATTAATGCAGAAGTACCATCTACTTGAATTTGACAAATATTTCAGTTGCAAGTTGTCTCACTCATATTTGTGTCAGTGCCGTTGTTTTAAAAAAAATATTCTTGACCCCTTCACAGCAAATGGACAATTAATTGCGACTATGCCTATATTGATCTCATAGACTAAAAAAATATTGATAACGAAGTAAAGAAATTTTTGTCATTCATCAACTCAACTAAAAAAAATTTGTTCACAAAAGAAACCCTCGCACTTTGTTGGTCTGCAATTTTTGTTGACGGTCTGTGTAGGGGAATGTATATGCCTAGCACCATATCAATCATACTGACATTGTGCTCATCTTACTTACATCATTGCTCATAGATTATGGTCAAAGTGGTAAGTATTTTTCATACTTACTGATGTACATTAGCCCACTAATTCATATTGGAAAGAGGTGAGTTTTACAATAAACGACAGAAATTGAAGTTTAGAAATAAGAAACATTGTTTATGAATAAGAACACATGTAAACTTTTTTTTTTGGAAGTCCATATTCTAAGAGGAAAAAAAGGTCCGAGGGTACATACAATAACAAGGGTTGCTGTTTAAGTCGTTTACTCAACCACTCCTGTGTCCAAATTAGTACACAAATAAGCATGAAATTGACGAATTTTTTTCATGCATGGCTATATATTGTATAAAGACTATTATGACTCATGACTTCAGGTGTTGTCAATCTGCAAATAAAGCCGTTTTTGGTATAAGGTTCTTTGGGAGAAAAGTGTCAAAAAATTAAGCATTGAAGACTGTAATATTTCATAACTGATTATGTAGTTGAAGGTACGTTTACTTTTTGCAGAATATTGTTGAGTCATGGGCTATTCAGGATAGATTTCTTCACCATTTATTTATTATAGTTCTATGCATCAATTTCATTTACTCATTCTACCAAAACATGTTTTGATGGTCAGTCATGATTTATTGCATACTTTACTTAACAGTCATCTCAAAGTTACATGTTTTTGAACCTGAGTTATGTCAATACTAAATGAGGTTGTAATGTCACATATCCATTGTGTCCAAAAACTTCTTGGTCTATGGCAAAATAAGAACTGCTGCCTGTGTACTTGATGTGGGACACTCTTGTGACCTGTCAAATAAATATGGGTCCAAAAATCAGAAAAAAAACCCAACCCTACTCTATCTCAGTGTAATGTATCATGGTGGTGGGATAACAGTAATGTTACTACTCGCACTATGATAAAGACATAGATAAATGATGGCTGCTGTGAAGCTGAAAATGCAATAATAAATTATGACACACAACAAGGGTGACATAGAGTAAGAGAGCTTCACAAAAAATGGACGTTACAAGTCAAGACCAAATGCATCGACATTCCTGTCTTCAAGGGCACAACACACACATAAACGTACGAGGAAAAAGAGAGAATTGCAGAAGAGAAGTGTTTCGTTTTTCCTTCAAGTCCTCTTTCTCCTCCTTCTTTGCAACATCTCATAAAATGTCTTTTTCCATGCTACGCTATCCTGGCATTCTCATGTCATTCTCTCTTTTTCCTCGTTTCATGTTGGTGTGTGTGTTGTACCCTTGAAGACAGGAATGTTGATGTGTTTGGTCCCATCCTGTAACTTCATATATGAAGCTGTCTTACTCTGTGTCACCCTCGTTGTGTGAATTATTGTGTTATTATTGAATAAAAACAAATGTAGTTTTTGCAGAGAATTTAACTTAAGGTTAACATCTTGTGAAAAGCAGTAGAAGAAGCTAAGAACGCATTTCAGGATAAAACTGAAGCTTTTATTATTGGTTCCATGAGGAGTCAAGAAATAGATTTTCAAATGGTTTAAAAGTGTGTAATTCTGTTTATACACCTTCATTATCGTCTTTGAGAAATTATGCATTGGCTTACGTCGGTCAAGAGGAAGTGGCTGAGTATAGACTTACAAAACCCTCAAAACGGACCCTTGTACTTATTGTTAACTTTCGGAGAAAATTTATATTGTTTCTAAGAAAGCAAGATTAAAATAGGGATAGGAAAAAAATTAAACATTTATACTTTAAGTGAAACTTACCTCTTTTAACTTTGTATGTACTGTGTACAATGTATTCAATGAGTAGTGACATTTGTTTTTCTCATTTTTTTTCCATTTTCATCACCATCTATCATTGTTTAAAATATATTAACTTTCTCCTTCAGTATTTTTAAAAATTAACTATGGAAATTAAGTGGAGAAATGAAGAGTACACATGGAAGACAGGTGGTAATATTATATGAAATATTAAAAACTATTTTAACTTTGATTAAAGATGCTCTGCATGTCTTAAATACCTGAATTGGGATTTTAAGAAAATAGTCATTTGCAGTGTCTATTTTAAAACTGTTTTCTAACACGTAAAAAATTAGATGTTTTGTTAAAATGCTCAACTACAGAGTCTGTACCTCAGTTGCCCTTTTTCTGGAACTGAAGTTCAGTTTGTCCTTGTGTTCTAACACTGCAGCCTTTCTGTCTCTCATGTTATACAGTACAACTCTGATATGATAAAATTCCAGGGAGTGAGTCTTTTGTTTCGCTAGATCCAAGTTTTTGTTGTAAAACTCAGCTAATGAAATCAAGGCAGGATGCTTGTTATAATATGGGGATTGTTATTTGTATGTTGTTTTCTGTTCTTGTTGGACAGGTAAGGTAAGGTGAATTGTAGATTAAAAAAAACAAACCCTTCTGCCTTGAATATGTGATTAAATGTGGTTGTCTTCTCTAAAATATGGTGCTGGTATCTATGGCTGATTGATTAGATTGGCAAATAAGTGCTGAGACACCCAGTCTACTCATCACTTTGCAATAATAATCTAGCAATTTAACCATCTCTTTGCATATCACATATTTTAGCCGAGTCAGTTGTTGGTTGTTCACAGCCGTAGATGGGTCCTTATTTCATTCCATTACACTTTGAATCAATGTCTCAGGTCTGATCACCATAGATTTAAGTAGGCTGTCATGCTTGTATAGTGGCAGATCGACACATGGGGCTTAGTACTGCTACATTGATGCCTCTGACTCCTGATACATTGTTCTTCGGTCATAACATCTTATGTTGGACAGAGGCTGTTTTTCATCTTACCCCCTCCTCACCCTCCCCTTTGTCTGTGTGAAAGTTGAACAGGATGTGTGATTCTACCCCCCACCCTCTTCCCAGCTAAACTGACATTTTGCTATATTCATGATGTTGATTATTGTATCAGAGTGCTACAACTCTTTTCTTCATTTTACAAGAAGACGGTTCCTTATCTGATATAAATGGTGTGAAACACTGATTTCCTGAACATTTCTGAATGCTAGATGTGTGAGCCCCTTTATATCCTATGTTTTTTCTTTCATAGCTTAGCCTAACAGTGTATGAAATTTACTTGGGAACAGTGGCGGTGGTATCAGAGCAATATTTACTGTGTCAGTTATAGCAGAGCCCTAAGTTCACAAAAGCACTTATTGAAACATTTTTTTTTTCACTCTTTCTTTTTTAATCAGTCGATAGTTGAATAAAATCTTCATTTGGTCTTATTTATACACGCTTCTAGCACAATTATCTAAAAAATCATCGTTACTGTCTTCCTCATTTTCATCACTACTATAGTGACAAACTCATTCATTAACATCATCTTTTTGTCTTCTTTTTTGCCTCACCATTATCAAATAATCATCGTCATAAGTGTAATCAGTACATTCCTACTTCTCTTTGACATATCATTGTTTTCATCAGTTTCTCCTTATTGATTGCAACAAGTGTTGTTTGAATAAGTGTTGAATATGTGTTCTTTTTGCATGCATTGCCATTATCACGCTGTTTTATAGCAGAGTGCTATCTCCTTTTTTCTATGAATTTGCTTCATTAAGTCGAGCTGTGATTTAAAAAATGGTAAGGCATGGTCTTTGGTTGCAATTGATTTGTTAAGACGTAGTAATGTGTGGGAATGCTTTTATCTCTGTGTCATTTGGAGACAAAGACTGGCTGATGTGGATGTCATTTTTTTTGTTTTGTTTTCTCTTGTGAGGGTGGGTGGTATGAAAAAGAAATGCTGTAGACGTGGAAGGTAGTTTGTAGTGAAATATTTGTTACTTATTTCTTTTTTAGTAGATCACTGTGCAATTAGTTGCCTGTTCACTCTTATATTTTATTCTCTTTCTAGAGCCTTAAATGCTATTGCACTTTCATTTTGGTATGAGAATGCTATATGTGGACAGTGATACTCCATAGTTACAAGTCATCATTCTTTAAAATGTTGACAGAATAGGAGATCTTTTAGCCTGGAAACATGGAAGAATAATGACCCTACTATTGTTTGAGCAGTCTGGAAGCAAATCTTAAACAGTTTGCCCTATTCTATCAATATGTGAGGGCACACTAAGGTTTGTACATTTTCTGTACTGAAAGAGTGGAAAAAGTTTTCATTTTCACCTCTAATGTCACACGTTGTCATTTAAGGAAGCAGTATGGTTTGCTCCCTGTACATAATTCCCTTTCTAATGTTTTATAATGATTTACTTGTCATTCAATTGTATGTTTAAAATGGAACTATCCTGTGCAACTCAGAGGATTAGATATGTAGCCTCTTGCTTTGCAGTATTGCCTGTGAAGTCATTGAAACTTATTTTACTGGTAGCACAAGTATTTTACATGTATAATATTTTACATTTTGCTTTTCAGACAGGAGAACGGGAGGAAGTTCAGGACAGTTTGACAGTTTCCGCAAGCGATCAAAGGATGATATGTCAGCAGGGCGTAGAGGCTCATTTGACCGAGGCAGGAGTGGCTATGAAAAGTTTCGCAGTTGGTCTCCTGAAAGCTATAGTGAAAGCATGAACAGTTTTCGCCCAGTTACCATTAAAGTGATCAGCTTCTTCAAGCAGGTATGTTTGTCTGCAAGTAGGTGATGGTCATACACTGGAAAAGGATGAGATTACAATGGCAATAATATTGATAAAAAAGACAGAAAATTTACTATTATGCTTTTGAAATAATTTCTATCGTATTACGGATTCTAAAAATGATTGTCTCGTACACTAATTTGCAGTATTTTGATAAGAACAAGTATTTGGATTTAGAAGAAAAAAAAGGATAAAGTTTTTTTTTAATTCTGCTTGAGTTAAAGGGCAGTCTGTGGGCTAAACGCTTGATGCAATGTAATAATTCATAGTTACTGTAGGCAAAAGTTAAAATGAAATCTTGGGATTGAGAGTTATTTTTGATTTAGAACAACTTTTGATTTCTTGCTCCCTTCGAAAGATGATTGTTAACAGAGGAATAGGCCTACAGTGTGCATAGCATAGATAACTTTTGTTTCTTATTTTTTTTCACATCGGGATACTCCTTCTTTAGTAGAATTTCTTGTTGATTATTTCCAGTTTTTACCCAAGTTCATCTTTTATTGAGTAATGTTCTATGGCTGTTTATTCTCCAGGAAGGAGTGAAGCTCAGCGATGAAGACCTCTACAAGTTTCTCGCTGACCTGAAAAGACCGTCATCGGTCCTGAAGAAAGTAAAATGTATTCCAGGTAATCAACTAAATGAATTGTCATTATGACTGGTTTTTGTTCTGATGAGCGAGTCAATTAATACTGTGATTTAACAATTTTATTTGAAATATAGGTGACTTATAGATGTCATTTTACAGTAGTTTATGGGACAAGAAATTTTGAAATTCTCTTCCTCTTCCCACTTAAAAGAGGAAAAATAATAATTCTTATTAAACCACCTGCTTCTTGATTATTTTTGTTTCATTTGAGGGAATGTGTAAAAATTGAGGAATTACATGTCATACAGAATTAATTATTAAGTCATGGAAGCAAACTGAATTCGACTTCTTTGTATTTCTTTGATCACATCAGCCATGGAAGCAATCTGTATTTGATTCCTTTGTATTTCTTTGATCACATCAGCCACTCTGAAGCTGGACATCTCCCCCTGTGCGGAGGAACCCAAGTACACCCTAACCCCTGACCTCTTGCGAGTGGAGCCATATCCGGATGACAAGATTAGGCCCATTAAGGAACTCTTGGAGTTTCCATCAAGAGAGGTTTTTGAACCTTACACAGTCTATCGGTAAGTCTCAGGATAGGAATAGCCCTGTTCAGCCACAGCTTTGAATTCATTCATCTAGAATTGATTAACTTTTTTTGTTTTCAGTACAAAAGTTTTCATTTGCCTGGCTTTCTTTTTTATATGTACTCCATTTTGTGATCCTCATATGCACTTCTTAATGGTTACAGGAACCTGATGTATGTGTATCCAAAAAGTCTGAATTTTGCTAACAGACAAGGTTCTGCTCGAAACTTGGCTGTCAAAGTTCAGTTCCTCAGTGGTGAGGACCAGAGCTTTGCCTTGCCTGTAAGTATTTTTTTGATTGCCTGCCATAAATTTCATCTCACTGATGATATGCTATGAATGGTTAATTGAAATCAGAAAAATGAGTTACAATCCTATTTCATTTGTTTGTATGTGAAGAAAGCTGTCTTTTCATGATAGATGTTTTTATTTAAGAAGACAATAACTGTTCTTTTTCATAGTCGTAAATGAATTAGGGGGATTATCGGTCATTCAATGAATCTGATCTGTGAATAAAGTGTTATTTTCATTTTCTGTGTGTTTTTTCTTTTCTTTTGTATATGATGATGAAAGTTAATATGAGGCAAGAGGAAATGATGTTCATCTTTTTAATAATTTCAGGTCATATATGGAAAGTCCAGCTGTCCAGAATTTTCCAAGGAAGCCATTGCAGCTGTTTCATATCATAACAAGTAAGGAAGACATTTATTATGTTAAGGCATCGTGCGTCTTTATCGTGAATGTAAATTGTGTAGGGGTAAATATCAGCAATAAATTATCTGTGCCACTGGCTTTGAGAGTATGAGTGTATCTTTTGTGTTAATATTAATGTTTCAGAGGTCCTGCACTGTGAATTTCAGTTCTTACAATTACGTGTGGTGAAATGTTGATTGGTGCAAGAAAAAAAAAAAATGTCATTTCATTTTGAGTGTGCATGCTACACATCTTGTCAAGAGTGACTCTTTGGACCAACCAAAACTAGACAAAAAAGTATTATTTTTGCATGTTTCCGCCACTTGTGGCGAGTGTCTTATCTTTGTTCACTGCATGAAAAATGCTCAATCTACAACATTGAAAGATGAATAACCAACCACAGTTAAAACAGCTGCTTTTGTGTCCTGTACATGCATAATGTAATACATGTCCAGGATAAGGTAATTGTATTTCACATAATAAATAATGGAAACATTTGTCTATGAAATTAAATCGAATGGATAGAACCTCATTTGCACTGAGGTCAATCTTATCAGGGATATTAATGATCTGGCTCATTATTTTCTTGAAATAGAATATAAATAACGTAGTAAAGTAAAAAGTAAAGTTCATTCAAGGCCAATGAGGCCCATAGAATTGGAGCTTATCCTGGTTTCGGTAGTGTGAAGCAGAACAGATGATTTTTACAACATCTCCTAGACAGGACGCTAGCCTGTTGTAGGCTTACTTCCCCAGAAGAATATGCCAGTACCCAATTCGCACCTGGGTGGGGAGAGGAAAAATGGTGTAAAGTGTCTTTCCCAAGGACACAATACGGTCGCCTCCCAGATTCGAACCCTGGACCCTTGGATTAGGAGTCTAACGCTCTAACCATTCGGCCACCGCAACACATGTATAACATAAGAATCTTTTTAGTCAAAAGGGATTTTAAAGCACTAATGGGTAGTAGACACAGTACCTACGAAACCCTGGCCCAGGCAGTTACATATTCACAAAGTCCAGACTGTTATTACAGGATTGTTATTAGTGTAACAGGTTAGGACAGAGAGTTTTACTGAGGGTCCTAAATAAGAGAAAATGTTTTTTAAATCACATGACTAGATTTCATTAAAAAAAAGATTAAAAGGCATTAAAAATTGTGAAAGTAGTGGATAGTTTCACCTTGGTGCCAGTTAATATATTTCTTTAATGTGTTTACCTCTGTGTTCACAGATCTCCTGATTTCTATGAGGAAGTGAAGATAATGCTTCCAGCAAGGATGAATGAGGGTCATCACCTGCTGTTCACCTTCTATCACATCAGCTGCCAGGTCAAGAAAAATGAGCCAAGTATGCCAACAGAGGTGCCTGTCGGATATTGTGTAAGTACTTTGGACTATTTAGGGAGTGAGATTTCCTCTTTATAGAAAATATGATTCAAATCTTTGTGTTAAGTTCAGAATTGGTAGTCATTTTGTTCAGTTACCGAAGAATATGTTATAGGAATGGGTTGCTATAGACAAAAGTTGAGTGAATTCATTTTTGTGGTCTTAATGCAATATTTTTTGTGTCTTGTAATTTTTTAACAGTTTTGTTTAAAATTAAACTGTGCTTGTAGTGTAAAAGATGTCGTCAAGATATATTAGACAAGTGCAGAGCCCCGTTCTCAGAATGGGCTGATACAGGTAGATAACTGAATGCAATAGACTGAACATTTGAAAATTTCCTAGCGTTGTCTTTCAATAGGAACAATAAACACTCTGAAATCAACACCGTGATTGTTTGAAAGCATCCTATTGACAGAAAGATGTACCACTGTATAATATCAGAGATATAAAATGACTTCCCGTGAAATGAAAAATTGCTACGTCGTTGCTGGGGAATATTTTTTTAAATTCGCAAGCACACTGGTAAATTACAAAGAGAGTTAGTTGTGCAGCGCATCCTATGTCTATGCTAGAATACACCGCTGGGTTGTAGATCTTTTTAGCGACGTGTTTGGTGCGAAATAGTGCTCTCGCTGCTGAATGAATGTAACAATAGACGGGTTCTTAAAAAATATATTGTCTCCTATGCAAAGTGAGGACAAGAGTGATCCGGTGATTCCGCACCAAAGCCATGGTAGGGCTAAGAGCGAGTGTTTCTCTGAATTTCTGATTTGATAAAATTGGTTTTCACTTAAAAAAATACCATCGTTAAAACATGTTATCAGTACCCGCTCTAAGGAAAACACAATATGTATGAGACAACGGCTAATTTTTTTTAGACCCCAGGAAAAAGGCTTTACGGGACACAGGTTTGGACTCAGTTATAGTAAGATGGGTAAGGGAGTTGGACTAGATCTAGATCTAGAATGATTCTTTTTTAAATTCTTTAATTCTTTGTTTTGTTTGTGATTGCCTTTTTTTATTTTCATTTTGTTTTATTTGGTTTGGTGTTTTTTTATGTTGCTGGATAACGATGCGTTTATTTATTTTTACGCCCCCCCCCCCCTTTTTTTCCCCCCCTTTTTGTTTGTTTGACGTGGGATGCAGTTCGTACGGCATGTGTATGAGAGGGAGAGAGAGAGAGAGACAGAGAGAGAGAGAGAGAATAAGAGAGAGAGAGAGTAAAACGGAGAGAGACCTACCAAGAAAGAGAGAGGGAGAGAGAATAAGAGAGAGACACACACACACACACACACACATTTAGAGAGATTACCATGAAAAAGAGAGAGAGAGAGAGACCTGCCAAGACAGAGAGGCGGGAACAGACAGACACACTTATAGAGACATATAGAGGCAGAAAGAGAAACAGAAAGATACAGAGACAGAGACACAAAGAGAGAGAGAGAGACAGAGAGAGAGGGGGAGAGAGAGAGAGAGAGAGAGAGAGAG
>JBDFRD010576832.1:0-17470 GCA_039654405.1 Bullina lineata | reverse complement strand
ATGCGTCGGCCAGACCGTCACTTTGATCCTTTTGCAGAGTCCACAGTGGATGGAATTATTGCTGGAACTTTGTCTGTCAAGGTGAGTGGGGAATGAAGAAAGAAAAGCAAAACACATTTTCAAACATTGACACACTTGGAACAGTGATTCGTTTATGAGTGTTTTTATAGCTTTTTAGCTTGAACTGTGTAAGAACCAGACAGTGTGGATTTTGTGCGTATAAATTTTTTAACCATTCTTATATACCATTTTTACTTTTATGGTAGTTAAAGTTAATTATCAGGTGTGAACTAAGGTAAATCACAAAAACAAGAAGTGTTTGGCTGCAGTCATGTTTTAATTCCTTCAACAGGAGATAATGAGATTGAATTTATTCTCAACAATAACCACATCAATACGCAATATAGAAAGATGCTTTCAAGCCTAAGTCTAAAAAATTAAGAAACATTACTCGCCAACAGTTTTCATAAATTGGAAAAGTGAAACACATCATAAGATCATGTTTTTAAATTTGGAAACATTAAACTATATAGAGACTATGAGTTGTTCAAAACAGTTGCAGCTCCTAACTAAAAGCTCAAGCACAGTGCGTGAGATTAATTCCATATACAAGTTGTACAGAACACTAATTCAGTTTGATGGAGAACTGCTATCAGTGACTCTGGCCAATAATCCCAAGTCTTAAACTCATGTTACAAACTAAACGCGGCCTTTACCTACAGTAGGTTAAAATATTTGGATTTGATATGGAGAAAAGACTGGTATGGTACAAAGTTTATAAATCTTACAGAATACAACATCTACACTGGGCAGGTCTGTATCTTTGTGCAAGGAAAACAAAATGTCTTTAAAAAAAAAAAAATCCTGATGTTTATCCACATTCTTCTTGTGATAGATGAAAAAAAAATTTAATTTTATTTATGGTTGTTGTTTTTTTTATAATTTCTCTCCAGATTATATCAGGCCAGTTCCTGACAGACAAGAAGGTTGGCACATATGTGGAAGTGGATATGTATGGCCTGCCTACAGATACTGTAAGGAAAAAGTTCAGAACCAAGACTATCCCAAACAATGGCATCAATCCTGTGTATGATGAGGATCCATTTGTGTTTAAAAAGGTATGCAAATTACTTTGAGATTTTTTGTTCTATGAAATTTTCGAGTGAATCTCTTTACTCTTGTCTGTGAGAAAATATTCATCTTTTCACACAAAATTTGAGGAAATACAATAAGATATCCTTTTTTTATGACAATTTTTGTTACCATGGGAGATTATGAATATTGCATGATAATTATTGTAAAATATATTTATTTATACACGACACAGCATGATATAATTTCTTATAAAGAAATTCAGTTGTTTCCTCCATGAAGACCTTTGGAAAGCTAATAATATTATGGTTTGGAAACATTTGTTTAAAAAAAAATTCAGAAATGATTAATTTGTATCATATATCCTTGATTATGGACATAATTATCAACTTGCGATACACATTCACATATATGTGTATTAGAAGCAGGAGCGGCAGTAGTTATATGAGTTATTAGTATAATGATTATTATTAAATGCTGCCATTACAACAACTGAGCATACTGTATTTATTTCCCTACCCTGCCTTTTTCGTGGTTTCAGGTGGTGCTTCCTAATCTGGCCACAGTCCGCATCGCCGTGTATGAGGAGCAGGGCAAGTCTCTGATTGGCCACAGGGTACTTCCTGTGGAGGGGCTCCGTCCAGGATATCGACACATTCCTTTGAGGAATGAATGCAACCAGCCTCTGTTGACCCCGAGCTTGTTTGTCCACATTGTGGTCAAGGATTATGTTCCTGATTCACTGGCAGGTAAATGATGATTTGGGGTGTCTTAGAGTTGTTTAGATAAAAGTGAAGCTCCATGGCATTTACTCTAAAATGTATGTAGTACTTGGTGGTGCATACTTTGTACACTTTGTATCTGATGTACGCCCTTCTGTCCTTTGTGTCACACACTTTTCTTTCCTCTTTTTACTCACAGTCATCAGCCTCAAGTCGTTTTATTTGTGTACATGTCTCCCACACACCTGTCTCTACTTTGTGTACCTACTACAGATGTCTCTCACACACCTGTCTCTACTTTGTGTACCTACTACAGATGTCTGTCACACACCTGTCTCTACTTTGTGTACCTACTACAGATGTCTCTCACACATGTGTCTCTCCTTGTGATCTGCAGAGTATGCTGATGCCCTGTTCAATCCGATTGCTTACCAGTCCAATCTAGAGAAACACGCCCAGCAGCTTGAGATTCTTACTGATGACTTTGAAGTTGATGTAAGTCCGAAT
The DNA here is from genome assembly GCA_039654405.1 of Bullina lineata. NCBI lineage: Eukaryota > Metazoa > Mollusca > Gastropoda > Bullinidae > Bullina > Bullina lineata. The sequence goes on along the minus strand of JBDFRD010576832.1, from coordinate 15,149 downwards.
ATAACTAACATAAACTTAAATGGATACTCGTCCTGAAATTATTGATGGAAGGGCTACTGAATATGTTAGTGCTAAATATTCTCTAGTCCTCATTAACACAACTTGTTTGCTTTTGTCTTTTGAGTTTTTTCTTTTCTGTTTTTGAATTCATCGTATTGTGTGCGTTTAAAAAAAAATAATTTTATTTTCGATTTGTCAAATCTTAACAACTTTAGAATTTTATATAATTTTCTTTTTACCCGGTCTGTCTGTCTATTATTATTATAATTATTACAGTGGTCTCCGCCTAAGAGCCCGCCATTCTCGTGAAACAGAATTTTTCTATATAATTATTCCGCGTAAGAGCTTGCTTTCAACTACAAAATCTGCCTAAGAACACGATCTTCCTACCGGATAGATTTTTTTTTTTAAGCAGCTGCCGCCTAAACTGCCAGAAACACTGTCAGTCGCCCTGCTTTTGTTCTAGAGTTAGTCTGTAGCCATGGTGGAAAGCAAAGCCCCATTCTCTCTGCCCCCTACCCTCCTCCCAACCCTGTTTTGTTCCCCTAGGCCTATCCGCTTTCATAAAGCATGCCGATCCAGCTCTGTCCCTACCTGCATCTTATAACTGTCATAATTGGCATAACCCCGCAACCCAGTCTCACCCTTATCCAGCCACCCATACTTCACATATCATGATGAAACACTGCTCTTTGTTTTGATCTACGTAGTGGAAGCGGCGTCTCAACGAGGGATCAGAACCAAGATAGGTCTTTGAGTTAGATTTTATGGAAAGGAGCCGCCAGTGTCTTGCATTGTTTTGCGTAATACAGACAGGGATAGTCTGGCACGGAATAAGCATGATTTTGATTGGTGTTTAAAATTTAAGCCAATCACAGATTGATTTGGTCAGTGATGACGCTCCATTAATTTGTTAGTGACCATTTAGTCCCCCAGTCTGAGTTGCATTGTTCAGTTGCAAACATCGTTTTTCTTTAAAATCCATCTGAGAGCCCACTCTGGCTAAGAACACGGTCATCGTGTCTCCCGAGGGGCAGGTTCTTAGGCGGAGACCACTGTATTAAGACTGTTCAGTTCTGTTGCTAGATTATGTAACACCTTAAGAAAATATTCAAATTTTACTTTAATTTTCTTTCTTTCTTTCTTTCTTTCTACAGTATTGCAGCAAACAGGGAGAAATCCATCATCGCGAGTCATTGATAGATACTGGCAAGGTAAATTTTGCGGGTTATTAGAGTTATATCTGTTTAGTCATATGATAAAACCAGTCTTCACCATCTCCTCCTCTTCAATCTCCGATATGTTTATGTTATTCTTGTATGCTGAGGGCACACATGCACCATTAACTCAATGCCCTTGTGACAATGATGAGTGGAACATGTGTTACAAAACTGTCCACTGCACAAAGATGAAAGAATTACAGTGTGGTCCTACCCAACCCCTCTTGAGGCTAAACTGCACGATAACCTGGTTGGGTTGACTTATGAAAAGGGGTGCATTTCATTTCCTGCATCAATGTCACCATCTAAGAGAGAATGAAGAAGATACCTCCTGACAGAAAATTTGAATTTTCTAAGCATGACCTTATCAGTTTTTTTTACATATAACTAGCAATGCACAGCGCAGTTCCATTGAGTTTAGTAGCATCATGTTAAGCTCACGTAATATAATATATGACAGTATGTTTTTAAAGTGATCTTTTTTCAACATGACTGCAATGTTGTACTTCAAGTCTGTTGTAATAATGGGTATTCTTTAAATTTGACCTTTTCCTTGTCTGAGAATATCTACTCTAGTGTTGTATGGTCAATTTATTCTCAAATAGAATTATCTTAACTTCTCTTTTTCTCTTCTTCACATCAGATGGCATGACCTTTGATGATTTTGTCGACGTCTGTCGCAGGGAGCCAGTGACCACAGAGGATGATTTGATGAAGGCTTTCAGAAAAATTGATATAAATGGAGACGGTTACATTTCGTTGGATGAGCTGTACAAAGTCATGACAACGGTTTGTTACAATTTATTGCAAGCTCTGCAATCCACTGCTAGGGCTTCTTGTACCTTTATGCTTTCAGTATGCTGTGAAAGTGTCTTGTGCTTGTCAAATATCATTAATCGGCCCCTATGTTTCGTATAAGTATGGACTATAAAGTTTTCTCTCTATGGAGTTCCTGGGGGTACATAATATATCAAATTTATATTATTATCTCTTCATTCTTCTGATAAAAAACCGAAGTATGTTCTTCATCATCATCATGAACATGTTACACCAATGTTGGCGTGTAGGGCAGCAACAAAGCTCCTCCACTCCAGCCTGTCCTTCACTAGCCTTATTAAGGATCCCCATGTTTGTCCCATGGCCTTCATTTCACCTTCTACTGTCCTCCATGTTGTTCTTGGCCTTCCTCTTGCTCTTTTGCCATCTCCAGATGGCTAGTATGTTCAAAGCACTGAAAATTTTCATTTCATTTTCAGAAAGGAGAAAAGATGTCAAGATCGGAAGTGAAAGCTATGATAGATGAAGTGGATGAAAATAGAGACGGTCGTCTGGATTACAAAGAGGTTTGTATAAAAAAAACACAATATATTGAATAAGTAATATTATGATAGTTCAATATAATTAAGCTTGCACATATTGATATAGACTACCGCTATGTTCAACAGCACTGAACTGTATTGAAATAAAATAAATGTAAATGAAGAATGTGTTTTTACAGAGTGCATTCAGTTTAAGTTGTATGTTTATGGTTTGAAGATTTTCTTATTATTGAAAAAAAAAAAGTAAACATCGAGAGAGAATTGTTCTTTCTTTAAAAATGCTCTCAAAAACCACATGTACCAAAAATCTTGTTTGAATTTAAAAAAAAAAAAAGCAAAACAGAACTGTATTGAAAACATAATGCAAAAATGTTTCGTTTCTTCCAGAGTTTATGTAAATGTAATGAGAGAGAGTGTGTGTTTCAAGTACATTGACTCATTTCTCACATTCATGAAACATACTTTCATGCAGGCCAACCAATTTTTGTATGAAAAGGTGATGAACAATATGTAATCACTCCAGCCGCTAAAGTTTCATTGTGAATATAATATTCTTGTGGTGCAGCATGCTTGAAAGTTTCACCTGTGTAGTTTGTCAATCCTCGAGCAGAGGGGGCGGGGTTATTCTGACATTGACGCATAAACTGTCACATTTCTTTCCTATAATTTGTTTTTGTTTTAGATTCACGTCCTTGTTCAGTGAAAATATTTAAAGAGGTCAATATGAATATGCTGTGCTTCACATCCTCAGTTGTGTGAAATGTTAGCAGATTTTTGTTTTTCGTGCTCAAGGTTTTTGTTAAACTTGCTTTTGTTTTATGTTTCTGATATTTACAAGCCTTCAGAGGGTTCTATTTTTGCTATGCTTCAGTCATCAAAGTTTTTTGTCTATTGCATGATGTGAGTAGTATGCAATCATCATACTGTTGTGAGATGTATGCGCATACAAGTTTAATTGCAGAACCAATTTTTTGAGCTTGTATCAGTGGACATCAAATTAAACATGAGTATGGCTCATGCAAATAGTACAAAATGTAATGTGGCACCGACAACTCTGCCAGTGTTATTCAACAGTAAATAAACACTAATTCGTGGTTCCAGTTCAAATATTAAAAATGAGAATGGCTTTTAATATAAGCTTTGACATTAAAAGTTAATTCATGTGCATAAAATCAAAAACAAAACTTCAAAAGACTTTCACTATAAGTGGTTGATGCATGTATAAACTGAGTAATTTACAGAATACCTATAGCAGGGTCTTAATGAATGAGATGTGACAATAATATGTGGAAATAATATGAGATGATGACTTTGGACAAGGAAAACAAGTTTCAATCTAAACTTCAAAATTATGTACATATACTTTTTTCTCAAAATTATAACATTGTATTATTATTATTATTATTATTATTATTATTATTATGATTATTAATGATGTTGTTGTTGTGTTCACTAGTTGTAGCATGATGTTTTCTACCTTCACATCTGTATCCCAGGAGCAGACTTCTGTAAAACAATTCACAAGCTCACCCCAACTTGTTTAGTGTGCACAAGAGTGCACCACATAATACTTTGATTTCTTCGGTGGAAACTTTAACTCTCACTTGGAAATGTCTGCTTTGTGCATTACAAACTGAAGTTTGAGTTTGAGAACAGTATGTGCACAAAAAGCATTTGATGACAGATTTTTTTTATTTTTTTTTTTGTAAAAGTAGACCTATGCACATCAAATTATCAAACAAATTTTTGGAGGTTGTACACGTTTTTAAATTTAAAGCCTTTATATTTTCAAATTACGTTTAGAAGGAAATGTTATGTAGCCTATGTGATTTGATCTAATATTTGCTTAAATATATCATATATATGTTATTCTTTTAAATGTTACTGAGCTCACTATTGAGCTATCTTGTTTTGTCGTCACGTCAAGTTTTCTGTGTCTTTGTTTGGGGGGGGGTCCAATTTGAATACAGCTCTCTCATAGCAAGAACATGTATTGGATCTTGAAAGACAGTTTTGTGCTTTCAGGGGGAATAACTGTGAACTTAAAAGAGAAAAAAAAAGCACTGTTGTATGTTTCTGCGTTATTTGTGTTTTTTAGCTATTTCTTTGTTTGTCTGTGATTAACTGACATTAAATTCTGTTGTTTGATATTCTGTGCTGTATTTTAAACTTCAGCACAGTTTCTTCAAAATTGATGATGTTGGTTTATCTGTCTTTAAACTTTTTATTTTTATATGCAGCTGGATGTGAAGGGGAAAGGGTCGGGGGGAGAGAATATTTGCTGTTATCAGATTCCACTATTTTCTATCATTTCAGTTTGCAAAAATGGTCATCTCAACAAGTGAGGACTTCAAGAGAATGTCTGTGAAAGTGATGGAGAAAAAAGAGAGAAAAAAGATGAAGAATGCTTCAGGAAGAGGTAATGCATGTCAAAGATAATGTCTTCATCCCTGAATCTTCACCGTCATCAAAATCAGTCTTTGTTCACTTTATTTACAGTATTTTTTTCCGTTTAAAGATTTTTCAATCATTATTTTTTCTTTTGTATTAGAAGTACTCCCATTTTGTCATTCACTGTCATACTTTTTAAAGCAGTTTTATGCCTTTTTAATCCTTCTGATAAAGCTCAACATTTCAGCATGTACTCACAATCTTTGTTATTGACCACCCAAACAAATTAATCTTTATCCCTTTTTCTACTGAGATCTCATGAATTTCATACTGTTTTTATTTTGCCCTTCTTCTTTCAACTGTACTCGCTTTTTCCTGGAAACTTAGATATTTATCACTTACATTTTTACAAGCTTTTATTATAATGCATTGCAATGAAAGGCAAATATTGTTTCATCTTTCATCTGGAGAATGAATATGTATTAAATTATATATCATGACTTTAAGTCTTTCAAAAAATATAAAAGAAAGTTTGATTCAGGACAGGGTTGTTACATTGAGGCAAAGAATAAAGTAGTATATTTATTGTTTTCAAGTAGTGAAAAACCTGAACTTTCAATGTTTGTTGAAGAAAGTAAAGCCTAAATTAAATAAGAACCTTATTAAATAACCTTTTTTGTGAAATTATCTGAAATCGGTATATTAATTAGATTAAAATAGCTTAGCGAAAGAGATCTGAAAGGGTTTATCTTATTCAATGTCTCTATGTAACATTTGTCTGCATGCCTTTCTGGCTGGCTTCACTGAATGAACCGTTTCTTGGTTTTGTCGATGTTATCCTTGTCAGACAAAGATGAAGCTTCCCTGGGTTCACAATTGTCCATCCGTTCATCGGCTTCAGACAAGCGTAAGAAATGAGTGAATTTGAAAGCTGAATAATCCACATGCCTGCATCTTTATTTATCTTTCTTTTTTTTTGCATTTTCTTAATTTATTACTCCCCCCATTTCAGATTCCTTCATTACCGTTTATTCCCTGCCTGTGTTGAAAAATTAGATGCTTATTCTTTTCTTTTTTTTTTTTTTCCTTTTCATTCAAAAGAAAACCGAGTGAATCATGACTTGTAGTCGTAGGCGTCATAAAACTGTGACCTTTTTTTCAGCTTTAAATTATTTTTTTAAGTAAAAGCGTACGCTTTTAAGATTAATGTGAATATGTCACTTGTTGGTTTTTCTTTTTACAGAACAAAAATTACCCACAAAATAAAAAACAACAGCATTAGGATATATCCCTATTGTTTTGTGTGAGGGTTTTGCACCAAGTCAAAGTAAAAAAACATTGTCTTTAACATTGTCCTACTCACAGCTGTAATAGCTTTGCTTCGTCACACACGTAGATGACATGAGGTACTATGCATGTGGTTACTAACCTTTTGCAGGGATTGTCTCTAGATGTGGTATATGCTGTACAATCAATAAGAAGTGTATAGGTGTGAATAATACATATTTTTAGGAAATTGTAAAATTATTTTCTTAACTGTCTCTATGAAAGTATTTCTAGTTTGCCTTTTTGAAATACTTTTTGTGCATTTAGAAGTATGAACTCTATTAGTTAAGTTAACAGCACTTACATAAAAAACAACTGCTGCTCCTCTATTTTTACTTCTTATTCTTCCTTCTCTTCCTCGTCTTCTTTTTTCTTTTTTTTCTCTAGCACTAACTTTAGCAAACTTGCAATTTTATTTCAAACTTAGATAAACATTGTTTAGAATAAACACAATGTTCTCTCTTTTTGTGTGTGACGATTTGACATTTTTAATTTTGTATTTTCTTGGTAAATGCTAGGAAAACTCTAGGATTTGGCATGCCAAATGAATTAAGCCTTTTCCATGCCAGGTCGTGAGAGACGAACTTCGTCCTCAAGCAGACATCAGACGCATGAAGGAGGGTCAGAAGGTAGACTCGACACATGCTTTGACACACTCTTTGACTCTCAAAACTTTCAGTGACTTTCAGCAACTGCCGCTTAGGACCTCTGGTCATATGTTTTGTTTCTGAGTTCTTGCCCTATCTTTATGTGCTGTTACCAAGTCATTATAAGATAACTGTTCATGAAGATTTTATTACATGACTTGCAGAGAAATTGTTGGAGAGTGACGCTTATACGGCTTTTCCTTCCTAGTTTTTAGACATTCCCATGATATCCTTGTGATGTACTCTCTGATCCAGACAGCTTCTTGCCTCCTCCCCATATCCCCCTTTCTTTCTCTCCATCCTCTTCCTAGCCTCCACTGCATCACCCACCCTATCCCCAAAGGTGTTTTGACTATCACATTAGATCTACACATTCATGCGCATTTGAGTTCATGTGTGAGGTGAAATCCAATATTTTTCAGCACAGCACGAAAGTTCTAGATTTCAATACACACGTGTTATGTTGTCTTTCTTTTGTACTTTTTTGTTATTGTTTTGCTTTATTAAATATGTAACACATGAGCAACACGTTGCTTTAAACATAATATCCTAAAAATGGAATTGCAACGTAATGCTTGAATACAACGTAATGCTTGAATGCAAGAGTCGATAAAAAATTCTAAATCAGATTGAAAAAAAAAATTCTATTTATTTAAAACTACGAAATTTTGGAGTGTGCAAGACAAATTCTTTATATTTGCCTCATCCTGACTAATTTGTTTATCCTAAAAAATACAATTAAAAGTTTTGAAGCCAGAGTTGATCATATTGGGCTCATAAAATTGGGCCTACTAAAAAAACTAGGTTTTTTATGACTGGTGTATTGTTTTTATTTTGGCCTATATGCCAGGTCGCAGGAGGAGTAGACCCTCTTCTGTGAATTCTCGAAGACAACAGCTCGTTGATGACATTTCTACAGAAGGTGAAGGCTGCTTTGGCAGTTGCTGTGGAGATTTTACACTAACATACATGCATCTTTTGCCAATCATTGAAAAATGCAGTGATCATGAAAACAGAGATTAACATGTGATTGTAGTGGCACTGCAAACCGGTCTTTCCTAAAAACTGAATTTTTAGAATGGTTTATTTCATCTTTAGGCTTTCAAAAAATATTGAAGTATTTTTCACCATTTTATTTTATATTGATGTTCAGTGTTAGTTTTGGGTTTTTTTCTTTTAGAATCCTCACATAATGCAGAGGAATAGACTTTAAAAACCTAGTTCATAAGTGAAGAGCTCAAGAGCTTTGAAACAGTATGGAATAGCCTACATAGAAAATCTATATGGTAATACCGGTATATGGCCGCATTTATGACGAGCATGGAAGAACCCATGGACATTGGACTAATCTTACAATAATTTTATCGACATTTTGTGGACAAAATTTTAAGTTCCACAGTCAAGGACTACAAAATTTCAGCTTTTTCAACCCTTCCTTTAACATTCCATCTGATGCCTCCTTTCTTGTTGTTTTTAGTCTTTGCCCTTAACTTCACAGATGCTATGTCAGTGGGACCTAGAGAATAGTGACTGAGTGAAAGGAACATCAAATCTCAAATCAAAATATTTGGGGGGTTTTTTCCACGGAAATAGCTAACTTGAAACCTGAAAAGAGACTGGAAGAACATGAAGAAGGATCCGTTGTTTGCATCATTGCAAAAAAAGCCATCAAGCATGACATTTGAGACTTCAGACATTGTAATTGAAAGTTTAGTATTCTATATGTGAAACCTCTTTACATAGTCTCTTTGGGCCGTATTGAAATAACTAAAGTGAGACTCGCTAGAATGGCATTATAAACTGAAATCAACTCTCAATCTTACGCTTTTCGGGACTTTGACACAAAAAATTCAACTATAAAAACAAAAATAAACCGTTACAGTTTTGAAATAGTCCTCTGATTATGACCTGTTTTATTTTCACCTTTCTAATATGTTTACTGCAATGTGAAGATTGTGTTCATTTTGTGTCATCACATTGGTGCAGCTGACAGACGATTTTTTACTCCTGTTTCACTAATTTCATATTTTTAGCTTCCTTCCAGCAAGTCCCCGTTTTGTGTGTGGTGTTCCACATTTCAGTAATAACTCATTTCTTCCCAAGTTTGCCTAGGTTCACGATAACCATCATTTATTTGTTTAACGATCTTTTTTATATACAAAATTGATGTACTAAGTGTTTAAATGATGCACGTCTTGACATTTTAATTTCATTTTATGCAATTGTTGTGTTGTACTTCAGAATATTAACAAAATATATTGTTGTTCTTGCACATATCTGTGTGTCTATAATAACTTTGGGCTGAAGGGCGAGAGCCCAAACTGCTGGTGAATAGTCATCATTATCATCATAGTGCAGCATATGCATTCCTCACTTTTCAAAAAGGATTTCAAAAATAGTTTTATGCATAGATTTAGTGTGGGTATCAGACTCATAGTATAATTAGCAGCACTCTTGGTCCAGTACACTGACAGCTGCAGTGCCCTTAGTATTTTGTTGCATCAAATAGACAGAGAAACACAAGTTTCCTGTTGTGGATTGTTTTTAAAGACATTACCTCAAGTCATCAGAGTTAGACAAAGGACTGAAGAAGTAATCAAAATAAAAGTTTTGATTATTGTTTTATAGTCCCCTCAGTACCGTGTAAATAACTATTACACGTATGTTGCTATCATGAAAAGACATTTAAGTCTTATTTTTATAGTGATGATATGATGTTCTTAATTAATGTACATAAAAATAATAAGAATTTGTTACGATTGTTATGTCAATGCTTATCCTTTTTTCATCGTTACTTAGATCTAACTCAGGAAATAACAAAATATTCAGTTCTTTGCCGACTAATCTTGATATCAGTAAATAAGACATTTGCATCACAGCTTAACTTTTTAATTCTCTTTTTTAACTCTTTTTTAAATTATTTTACAAATTGATCAAAGTTATTGAAGAGTGATTTCATTTGAATCTTTGAACGTCATTCCCATACATCATTCTGTGTCTCCATCTCCTTATTCTTGACCTTCTGACATCACCAACAGTTCCAGATCTTCCTCGAAGTGGCTCCAGGCATTCGCTGCTCTCCCTTGGTGGTATTGTTATATTTACCTTACTTTAAAAGCCCGGGCAGGAATCCCTCTCAGACAAATATTGATGAGTAGAAGAAGCATGTTTCAGGGCACAGATTTTAAGGAGTGATCAAGTCCCCCAAATCATAAGTTTACAACAGAACACCATAAAGGGAGATGTGTTTAACTGTTTTAAGGGGAGAGATGTCTTTCTGATGCATGGAAAAAATGTAAAACATGAGGAATCTAAAAAGAAGATGTAGCTGAGTCAAAAGCCTTCCAAAATAGAGAAGGAAATCATCAAGTGCCTTCTCAACTGCAGTTGTTTTTTTTTATATTGAAGGTTTCTTAAATACCGTAATCTATCTATGAGCTGTTCAAAGTCAGGTCAGAAATTTCTTTGTCTGTTGTGTTATGTTTAATTCAGCATCAAAGTAATATACAGATACAAAAGAATACTTGTACACAAAACTTATCAGATTTTTGTTCAAGGTACGTTTGTTTATCACAAGATATTTTCATTATCCATCAAGTTCTGAAATATCTTTTCAAAGATATTAACTTCACTGGATTTATTTCCATGAAACATCATCAGTGCCTTTGAATTTTTAATGATACCAGTAAAAAATGTTCTCTGCAGTACAACAATTATTTCCCAGAATACAAAGTGGGTCACTTCCTGCCCAGGCTTCTTGCCCCACCCACCACAACTCCACTTGCTGTGGGCATCGTCTTCGACTGCTTTGCTTTGAAACATTTTCTTTGCAGCCTCCCGGATCATGGCGAATTTTTCACTTTTATTTTCACCTTTTTTTATTGCCTCATCACTCATTCTTCTATTCTCCTCTCTTCCAAAAAGTGTAAATCATCCCATGTAAAATAGCGAATATAGAATGATTCATCAAATTTCATTTATTCCCTACTCTGTGTGTGCAGTCTTGCAGTGAGATTTGCTATTGTTTTGTTTATTCTTGGGAAGAAATTTTATTTAAAAATAAGCAAAAAATTAACATACAATTAGACTGCATGAGTTTAAGTATATATGATATATATAAAGCACAATTATGATCAAAATAACAAATCAAGCTTCAAATCTTTTCACTAATTTTGTTATTACTTTACACGCTGCTATGGTTCAGTTGATTACTTCCCTTTGTAGTGTGTGTTTTTGGAGGGATCCTTTTTTCCCCTACCTGAACTGAGTTGAAGCAACTACATTTTTTGTTATTTGTTTGAGCATTGAGCTTTTTCCTTATTCATTAAATTTCATGGTAGGCAACTTATGTAAAAAGAAGTTACACTAAATGGGTTTGACTAAATCTGCCATTTGTAATTCAATTATCGTGAAAACATGTTCCTCTGAAATTAGCTGTTTTGTCAGCATAAAGATTTTTTTATTTGTCGTTTCCTTACCAATTTTAACCCCACCTTTAGGAGGGGTCAGAGTTAATTGAATAGGTGTGAGATATGAGCAAATCTGAAACCAAGAGTATTTTAGTGCAGTCATGAATCCAAGTAAGGGTTTTATGACTAGTAAGTTCTGTTCTGTTCATCAGATGGATGAACCAATTGGGGGAATATTAGCTTTAACTCTGTTTGATCCAAAACCAGGCATGTAAGGGCTCTGGCTTAAATTCCACTCTCTCCTTGAAACTTCACAGTTTTGATGATTCTGATGAATACATTTGCACTTCATGTTTCCACCAGGCCCTGACATTCTGTGTGTTTCTTTTTAATACCAGCTTACATGAACTCCACGCAAGATAATCTTCTGCTTGACAGCTTTTCCACCTCTTGTGTTCCGTGAGAAAGATTAGTTAATATTATTGCTCGTGCATTTGCTTCGAAAACTCAGCATGAAAGAATGCACTTGTAAGAGAGGGGTTAACATTTTCTTCTTTCTCTTCTTTTGTTTTGATGAAATAGTTTTAGAATTTGCGAATGTTGAGACAATTTGTGAAACATCAATTCAAAAATCTTTGAAAATATAATGAGAGGGTAATGTATTTTCTAAACTATTGTCACTTCAGCCAAAATCAATGAACATGCCATTAAATACTTCACATCAAGAATTTAAAAAAATGTTTTTTGCCACTTGTCACTTAAAAAGTAAAACTGTAACTTTCTTTGAACTTTTTTTTTTTCCTGTCTGTGAAGAACTGCAGTTTTTGAGTTACTGTGAACACCTTGAAAATGTTGATTCCTTTTTCTGGATTTGGAACTCGCTGAAACATTAAAGTGTATTTGATAACTGTGACAACTTCCAGCTTATACTTATACCAAAGACCAATGTAAGAGATACATGTGTAACATAAGACCAAGCTTATTGCCTCCTAAACTGACCAGAATCAAGTCGATGAAGATGGAGAAGAAAATTCTAAATCCTTTTTAATAGCTTTTATAGTGAAATCAGGTGTGTTTGAAGAATTTTTTTAAGGATAGTAATATTTCAGTGGGTTTGTTACTTTAACATTGTTCTACCTTACATAGATCTACATTGTATCTGTATTCGTTGTAAATTCTTGTCTACTTAACTTTCTTCCCTTAGTTTCGCCATGCTGATGCGGAAGCTTTTCTCTTTTTCCTCAGAAACCAGCCTGAGAAGTGCGTCTAGACTCTCTCTCCATAGCAATTCACTTCATGGTACTAGTACTATACGCTTTCAGTTCGTGTTGTGAAAATGCTCTTTTAATCCTTGATTTGCTGCTTCTAATCAAACAAAACAGCAACAGCACTTTCTCAGCTCTCTGGTCAATGTTGCCTGTTATTTCTGTTTTTTTGGGGGGGAGGGGGTGTTTGTTTTTTATTTATTATTTTTTAGGTAATGTTGTTTTTGCTGCAGCCTTTATTCATTGTGTTTGCTTTGAGTGATTTTGAAATAGAAAGTGTTATAGATGTTATGAAATAAATATTATCATTCTTTGAGTAATTTATTGTGTTCATACCTTTTTCAGATTTACGTTTGTAACTTTTCTTTGAAGAGAGAAAATTCTTAAATCCAAAATACTCATCTTTTGGTTTTGAACTCTCCTCTTGTGGAAATGGCATTAACACAACGTTTTTGATATCTGTGATTTTTTTTATAATGTTTCAGACATTGGCCAAGGATCACAAACTGAAAGCTATAATGTTTAATATAATATAATATTTGCAATTCAGATAGTCTTGGAGATGAAGAAAAGATGAACTATTTCCATTATGAAATTTTCTCATGGCTAGTTTTGTTGTTGCATTGGTTAAGCTGAAGCACAGATCAACACTGATAGACTCTTTTACATATTCGTGATGGCTCATCTGTTTTCTCTACTTGTGCTGTTGGTTCTAGCTGGGCTTCTACGTGTGCATGTGCACGTGTGTTCTGTTTCACTCTAATCTTAGATGCTGTCAAGTCTCTATTGCAATTGTTTTCCTGTGTTGCCAATCTGTACATGAGCTCTCTTCCCTTTTTCCATTTTGCCTTCCATCCTCTCTTCATGTCTTCCAATCCTACCCACCTTTATTCCTCCTTTTCTTCTGTCCCACTTTTTTCCCTTTCCTTTCCTTTCATTCTCCTCTTCCTTCTCATTTCCTTGTCTGACTTTCATTGATCAATGTTGCTTCTTTCTCTCCTTCATATCTCTCTTCCTTTACTTTTTTACAATCTGTCTTCCATGCATCATTCTTTCCTTGCCTCCTGCTCTGAAGCTGACCTTTTGTTCTAGTTCATAAACACACTCACTGTTAGCCCGAATTACTGTTGTAGATGTGTTCATATTATATCAACATACACTTGCACGTAAGCGTGTGACTTGTTTGCATTTAGCCGTGACTTGTTTGCCTAACATCACCTTCATTGTGCGACACACAACTTTTTTTCATTGTTGAATTTCTTTTGCTGAGTATAAACTTATACAGATTTGTTCCGCTTTCAGCTTTATGTGAAATAATTATACCTGGAATTTAAAGCTGAATTTGAATAAAGAACACCTGTGACTTCTGAGTTCACCAGGTGTTATCAGCTGACTTGGTAATGTCATCAGTCATAGCAATGCGCAATCAACTGACCTACATTTTCCATAGACATGCACATGTATCACTAAAACCTTGTTTGTCATCACCGCACATAGATTGGAATAGTTAACGTTCATTGCACAAAAACGTAATTTTGACATGTGGAGTTAGTTGGTTAGAAAATGTATTATGAATAAATAAATTATCTTTTTGCAATTATGAAAAAAATATCATGTGATACAGTTACATACTTGATGTTTTGTTGCGTATTTGTCGGATGATATTATGAAAGGTCGTAACAAGACATTGAGTCTGATTTTGTGCTGGGATTCAAAATGGTCAATAAAAATAGTAGAAAATACCTCAAAGAATACAAAAACAAGCCTATACTTGACATTTCTGTCTTCAAGATTTAAAAAACAGACAAGCATTAGGCGAGAGACATGAAAATCACATTACTATGCAATTCTATACAATACTAAACTATTTTCTATATAATTCAGATCTAAGGACATGTCCTCTTTGATAGGTAGAAAAATAGGAAAATAAAATATGTTTTTGAAACCTGTCATACTGATATTCCTTGTACATGTACTGGTAATGAATAATTTGTATCATTATATTAATTTATTGTATTTAATGCAATAGAATATAATACATTTTGTTGTTTCCTAATAACTTAGCAGAAATAACATTTTATATTGTCTGAGATGCTGTTGATGCTTTGATCATTAATGAAAATTGTTTATATTTGAATCACTGCCTTGTTCAGCTGAGAATTAATCATAACTCCAGATTAAACCACGGCTCACTGCAAGACTGTGCTAACTGAGGCTTTATGTGAAAAATGTCCTTTGTTTGTAGATGAGTTTGTGCGGCAGTCACCCAGAGATCGACGGGACAGCAGGCCCAAGTCTGGCGGGAAAGGAAGAAAGACAGACGAGCCGTACAACCTCAGAGTAAGTGAACAAATGTCTCAGTGTACACTACAACTTCAGAGTAAGTGAACAAATGTCTCAGTGTACACTACAACCTCAGAGTAAGTGAACAAATGTCTCAGTGTACACTACAACCTCAGAGTAAGTGAACAAATGTCTCAGTGTACACTACAACCTCAGAGTAAGTGAACAAATGTCTCAGTGTACACTACAACCTCAGAGTAAGTGAACAAATGTCTCAGTGTACACTACA
>JBDFRD010576721.1:0-17480 GCA_039654405.1 Bullina lineata | reverse complement strand
AAGAAGTACTCTTATTAAATTACAGCGCTTAATCTAACATCTTTAGACGTATTTTACATAGAGTAGCATCTGTTATTGTCTCCAAGGTTAATAAATTGAGGGCAAAAAGATTAATAGTCTAAATTCTCTTTTAAAAAATCAATTAAATCAAACATTGTCTTATTAGGTTTGGCCACTGAATTTAAACAACTGGCTCTTTGATCAAAATTTAGCTTTACCCAAAACTGCCACCTTTCATGGTGACTACAATGAAACCACTTAAAATAAAGGCTACCAAAACACAAGCAGGCTAGATTGAATACTTGTCACTTACCTTTCGCTTTTGTTCATCAGCACGTGTAAAGAGAGCATTGATTAAAGCTATGGCATTCTTCTGGACATCTGGACTATCACTAAAAGAAAAGAGTAATGAAATGAAATGTTTAATGAATCTTAAAGAAAACTATCATTATTAGTTGAAATTCTTCAATTCTACATGTAAAATGATTTTTAAAATAAGCAAGTTTTTATCTCTTCTGCCTATTAGTTTTTTAACTTTTTTGTTTGAGGAATCAATTTTATTCTTATGTCAACAAACCTAAATCTTGACAACTACAAAAAATATGTTTTATTTGATGGCAAACTTTCAGGCTTTGTCAGAGGTCAGTATGGATTGATAAAGACATTAGCCTGTTAGTGGCTTAGTTTAAACGCGCTTCACCCGTGCAGTGAAAGAAAGGGACTCATTAAGTTCATAACTTCCGTTTCACCGCTAACCATTCACTAGAGTTGTGGTAACAGGGGACAAAGTCCAATTGCACCTGTTTTTATTATCTTTGGGTTTGGTCCCCTGAAAATGGGGACCTTGCTTAATTAAAGTCAACATTTTTTTTCAGTCCCGAGGTGTTGACTTTATCCGGATTCCACTGTAACCAACTCCCCCTACTGCATTTTAGAAGTCTTACTAACCTTTTTTCAAGATGAGGGATAACATTAACTGGTGTGACTACTTGCTCCACAACACTCTGTCTGTTTGAGCTAAATAGAAGAAACAAAAGGAAACAAATTGAGACAAACATAATTTCCAGATAAATACTACAGCATAAATAATGTAATGTTATACAACTTGTTCAATTTCAATGATTCCACTGTTTCTTTAATAATTTAAGATGACATGCTTTGTAATTTAGGTGCATATTGTTGTACTAATTTTTGCTAGGCCATCTTTTTTCCTCTTATTTTTAGCTTTTTTAAAGAGTAAACTTATAAAGTAATACTAACATTATATGCTTACCAATGAAGGACCACAGATTCTAAAATATCTAAAGCTGACTGCAAGCAAGAAGTATCTCGGTTATTGGAAGATATGTTGACACAATCCGCAATCTAAATTAAAAGACAAAAAAAATTATTTGGTTACATTTCAGACTAACAATTTTTAATTACTACAGACATATGGTTCTCTGCTGGAAAACTTTCACATGATAAGAATCAATACTATTTTCAAGCAAAATATTAAATAAAAAAATTAAGCTCAAACTTTTCTCCCACCTGAAGCCATAACGGATAGAGCAAAAATGTTCAACTATTATTATGTGTAAATAATCCCTTTTGTAGCAAGGAGGACAAAAGTCACAAAATTCGATTTGTGTGAAAAGATTGTACAAAAAAAATGAAAATTACGTGTGATCCACCTATCATCCTACCAATTTAGGTCATTGTCCTAGGTTATAGTAAGAGCAAAAACAGGAATTTTGTGTGTTTGCACCAATGCACACCAAACAAATTTAGGCATAGATAGATATTTACATGTTGGATTACAACTAAGTCAGAATGGAATCAAATGTGCTCTTTCCCATATGGTAATAAATTTGCTCTTCATGTAATGCCAAATTGTTTCAAGAAGAAAATTGATCTTTGTGATGTGGAAAAAAACACAAGATATTGCACAAGTACCGTATATAAAAAGAAACTTAGAGTTTCTGGAAGAGCATACATTTCTAAAAGACAATAAGTAATTACCCGTTTAATGAAATCCCCTTCAAGAGTATCCCATGGAACAAAGCCATGTTCCATCAAGCAAACAAATGACTTCAGTGTGTATGCCAAAGGGTCCCCTTTGCTAAATTAGATAAGAGAAAAAATATATAAGTTACATGTTGTAATAAAATTCAGATGCATAAAGTACCTGATCCATTCCCAGTTATTATCTAATAAATTTTCTGTATGTTGCATGAGTGGGTTTTTCCCCCATCCAATAAAGAATATGCTTTGTATATAATGATCATAAAATAAAACATGAAATAGGTAAGTACTTTTACATAGAAGAGTACATCAATTGTTCGTCAACTTACCTATCAAGCAACATCACCACTACACATGAGACTGATCTTTACATGAATGTTAGCTTTTCAAAATTTCATTCCGATTGTTTGTAAACAGTATTCTTGCTTTTCAGAAATTCAAAATAATAGAAAGCAATCATATTACTTACTAAGATCCATTTGTCACAATGTCAACAACAAGCTGTCGACCTTGTATATTGATAAACTCCTCAGCAAAGGTCGGATCAGATGAAAGGAATGAGAGCTGGCGTAAAGCAGTGTTCTTATCCTCCATTCTTGAACCTCCTAAAGCTGCCTTTATGTGTTTGGCTGTTTCAGACTACAATAGAAAATATATAAACACTGATTATTTGATATGTACATAATATATTGCATCAATAATATTATATTATTTTCTCAACTCAGATACTTAAATGAATATATCATAACCAAAAAAAAAAAATTATTCATTTCAAATAAATAAACACTAAACAAATTTAGGGAAAGAGACATATAAAAGGGCTCCTTACGCAATGTAAAATTACATGCTTTCAAACAAAAGAAATGTTCGGTTCCGAATTTCAATAGATAAAATATCTTAAGAAATGTTTGCTCTATAAGCCCTCATCATAAATACATAAAAAATATTCTTGTAATTTTAGAGATTGTTGGGGATAAATAAAAGGACAATATGTCTGTGACATAAGAACAGATAAAAGAAGATTTAAAAAATATATCAAAATAAAGGACTTTAAAATTAATATCAAAAAACATAATGTACAAAAAAAATAATTTTATGGTATTCTGAAATTTACAGAAAAAAAACTTAATAGATTTAATTATTTAAACTAATTCTTTTTTACACATAAGCAAGATCTTACTTATTCTACTTCACAATATTGAACTTATGTTCTACAAAAGCAGTTTTACATATATCCTAATCCTTTTCAACAGTTTACTAAATGTCTTGCAAATCATTTGCTTGCATGAATCTAGAATAAATACAATATATTGTTCATTCAAAAAAGCAGAAAAACAAAAAAATTAATAAAGTCAAATAAGAAATAGAAAAAAACTCACAGCCGACATTGTTAAATTCAGAACTTGTCCATCTCGAATATCTTTTCGATTCTGTAAAAAAAAACAAATCAACAAAATTGCATTCAAGATATGATCACATCTATAAGATATTTACTATACATTCCTTAACCATGAGAGTATCAGGAATCATCAGGAATACTGAACAATAATGAATCATTACATCTGATGATGATAACAATTCAAGATCAATTTCCTTAGCCAACTCCACCTTTTACACTCCAAGATACACAAGTTCAAATTAAATCCTTAAAATCTTCTTCTTGAATCACGGATGAATGATTGCGTTGACTTCCTTTCACCCTTGAATTTTGCCTTCTTTCTTAAGTTTTTAAACTTCATCATGCTTTTTCTTGCAATTATCCTCTCAACTCCTACCCTCACTCCCTTTTTCAAAATTCTTACCAATTCTTACCTTTTTTTGTCTCTTGTTTTGTCTTTCTGCAGGCTTTGAAACTATGCTGAAAGAGACAATGCTTTTTTCCTGCTCTTGAAGTTATGTTTGTTGATAAATATAGATTAGTTTTGTGAATATCTACTTGAAATACTGTTTTGTTCCATGTAAAAAATATAACAATACAATTCAAATTAATTATTCAGTCAATGAAAACCCTAAAGTGATAAATATAGTCATTCTATGAAAGAAACTAAAAAATCAAAATGCTTTCCCACAAACCTTGTCTGTGATATACATCTTTTGATTGACTTCATTGAAACGAAGAGCAAATAATGATGGATTAGGCTTGTCCCATCTGGTAAGAGCAAATTATAAATTGTTAAACAAAAGTAAATTATATATTAATATTCAACATCAAAATTTTACCTTTTATATTATAAATAAAAAAACATATAACAGGACAAGAGATAAAAGTTGAATGTTTTTACAATGTTCTCTCTAATTTCTTCTACAAACTTGACGGTACAATACTCATAGAATTTGAATCAACAGCAATCAATATCAAAGATCAAAAAAAAAAAATCTACAAGAGAAGTACCAAATGATCATCTAAATTGCAACTGTAAATTCTTTAACTTATCATCTTTTGACAGAAAAGATACTCATTGTTTAGAAAAGACAAAATATTTACCTTAAGTATGTCCATCATAGGGTTAAAATTCATCTTCTCCTCACAACATCTCACATAAAAATGTAATGTACGTACTCTATGAGTGCAACACAAAGATTTATGTGGCATATCTGTGAGATATTTGCTTGATTTGAAATTTATATTAATCATTTTCAACTTTACTGTTATGCCACGTTCACAATAACACAAAAGCACACACATTTTTCCTTCTTCCTATGCACAAAACAATTATTCTGAACTGAACACTCACTTTTCGCAGATCTCTTGAATAATGTCTTCAAGTTTCCTTTTCTGAAAAAAAACAAAAAACAAAACAAACTATGAGAACAACAAAGCCTGAATGTTACAATAATAATGTACCACTCAAAACTTTACAAAAGTACAATTATATATCCACATTAGTAGTATTATCATTCACACACACCGTCAGTCAACTACCTGTCTCAAAAACTTGGAATCATTCAGTATTCAAACAGTTTGGTCTAATTTGTTTGTTGACGAATTTCATAACATATAAAGATGTAAACAATAGGGATGAAAACGTGTCACTAAGTGGTTTTGGTTTTTTCCTTTAAATGATTATTTTGTCAGCACCACAACATATGGATGACCAACACTTCAGACAGGAGAACGTAGGCATAAGTAGTAATATTGATGAACTGACTGGATTTGTATAATGATTGATGAAATATATTCAAAACGAAATTAGTTTTCTCTTTAAAAATTTGAAGTGTATTCGTCCTCGGCCTGTCGAGAGCGAATCCTGATCTACGGCCGATTCACGACAGGCATCTTTTCTGAAAGGAATCCAATGGCCCCCTCGAACTGTTGTTTTTCTTTCTGAGGAACTTAGTATAATGTCTGAAAGCAAAGCACTGTAAAATCACTCGGTAATCATTTGGGTAGAATACAAGCAGTTTTATTTCGTTTTCCATCTCGTACTATAATCAGTGTCATAGTTTTATGTCCCAAATCTTTTTGAACACAACTGAATTCTATTTAGGCCAACATCAATGAATATGATCTATCTATTTTCATCTTTACCTGAACCTGGGTTTCATCATCTAATGTACCCGGTATCCCTACGATCTGTTGCTAGTAAAAACCTGTGATGTCAGTAATGTAGATCTAAGATGATATTGACCTGATTGATTTTAGACCCATCGTCTTCAACATAGCAACCATTATTACCATCATCTTCACCACAGCAACCGCGAACACCAACATCTTCATGACAACAGGTTCTATCACTATCGTCTTCATGACAGCAACTGCAATCACCATCATCTCCACCACAGCAGGTACTATCACCGTCTTCACTACAATTAACAACATAAAAATACAGTATGTTCCATTTTATTTACATATTTGCATACTAACTAAAGTGATAGAGTATTATGCGTCAAACAATGTCCTGGTCAATATGCATACGGACACGATCACTCTGTCTTGGTCCTCGGCCGGGAATACAGCCTTCCAACCTTCCGGTTTCAGCATAGGCCGAGGCTGAATACGCAGGTATTTGCTCTCGGCAGGCCGAGGACAAATACACTTCCTTAAAAATTATCTTGAAAAGTTATAATTTCAGTAAAATTTCCTTAAACTGCAATTATTTATGCATTAGATCTATTCCTATACCAGTGCATACAATGTATTGCTAAAAGCAACAAAATAAATATATACGGTCTACATAAAATATTACTCAACAAATAAAAAAAAATGGCTACATCATATAAATTATGTTTAAACAACTGAATACAATTCTTGAAAGCAGGAATGCAAAAACATTATATTTTCAGTCATTCATAGACATGCATACAAGTCGAATAGCAATTTATTAAATAAAGTTAAAGTTGTAATTCTGCTATACCTGATCAAATTCAATCAAAAGTCCTGGTTGACTCCCAGTTGAATCATGCTCTGGCATTGTTACAGCAACTTTTTTTATATTTACGTCTTGATTTCTGAAGGTCCTTGGTGTTGTTGGCAAAGTTCGACCAACACTGGCACCAGAGCCTGCATTTACTGGATCTCCTACAGGCATTTTGATACTGCTTTGTTCTACTTCAAGAAATAAAATAATATGCACTATTTGTCACTTCTTTGAAGCATTGATAATATTAAGATCATTTGTGCCATTCCTTTCTCTCTTTAAGCAGACCTGAAATAGAAAGAAAACACAATGATCCATTTGTATCTCCCACTGATTGACATGCACCTCATTATAAGTTAATTTCAGCTTCAGCCAGCCAGGAGCATTAGTTAACTTTGTCACTCATGTGGCCATTTCTAAATAAAAATTAAAGCTGTTCAATCTGTTTTCAAATAATTTCATAAATTACACATAGTCTTTTCATCTTGCCTCAATAGACTATCTTAATCAAAAGCAATTACAAAGAAGCTGATTGTACATGTGCGTGGAAATGTGTGAATTACACACTCGGACACAAGCTCTAGAACTGGAGCAAGATGTCAATCATTACAAATAACATTAAAGTGTATAATCCACTTCACTTCTATTTGGATTCAAGTCAATAAATGACGATGTAATGGGTTGGAAGCTATCGTAAAGGAAGCATTTTGTGCAATTCGATTTTGAAACATGGTAGGGCCTACTTGCAGGACCTAAAATATAATGTAATACAAATTCAGAGTTTAAAAAACAAAATGATTTTATCGGGTCAATTTCAATGTTAAACTTCCTGAATGATGAATGTATACTCACAATGCCCTTAAAAAGGCAAAATTAAGTCTATAATACTGGTAGACTGATACCACTTTGAAAAGCACTTTTCATTGTGCTGTGGTTCCCTAACTAGACCTAGATCTAGATCTAGATCTATACCTGTGGATCCACTGCATTATGATAATTGTTTGTTGAATTAAATTGTTTCTGGGTCCAAATGGAAGTGAAACAGACTAGAAGTCTAGATCTATCAGACTATAACTGACTAGATTAATGTGTAACTTGTACTAGACTTATGGATCTCAGTGTTTTAGCAGAACATAATAGCTTTTCGTGTGTTTCAATAACACTACTGTCTTTCAATATGTATAGATCTATATACATTTCAATATAAACTGAACAGTTTATTATGGGTACAAACTCTAGCTACTGGGGTATTCAAAAGACGATAAAGAACAGGAAGTTACACACTCAATGCTCATCTCACGTCGAGTCTCAACAATTTTATTACAATCACCGACTTTGATGATTCCCTTTCAAAAGAAAATAGGAAACAAACTTACAAACTGCCGTACATACCATGAGATTTACTGCAAAATTACATGTTTGCGCTTCAAACTAGATATATGATAAAATAAGAGTGGGTCTCTTTTGTTTTATAATTTACGCCTTCGGGCTAAAAAATATTGTTTGTCAACAAGGAAGGATCATGCAGTTTTTCTTTTGTCTAAGTTACTTCCGGGATTTGCACTTCCTAGATCGAGAGTAGGCTTGCCACACTAGTAATTTTTTTAATGTGTTAATGCCAAAAAAATGATCTCTAATCCACAGGGCTGGATTAATAATTAATTGTGAAACGATACGGATGACTATAAATTTTAATATTTAAATATTTTTAAATCTCCTAGTCGTAGGTTTATTTCCCCGGAAAAAAATGTCTTTATTATATTAACTATTAGGTCTAGCATCAGGATGGAGAGAGAGGAACGTATGTAAATGATACGCTTCTTTCCAACGGAGAAAGCACGATCGTCTACAGATTCGAACGTCCGATTAGTAGGCCAAGTCCAATGATCTAACCACTTATCCACCGTGCCACTCTTGTTATTGCTAAACATGTTATTAATGTTTGTTTGGTTTTTTATCACAATAAATAGCCTATAGAAATCTACGTCAGGAAGGATTGGGAGGGCAAGTGAAGAACAGGAAGAAGCAGTAGGAAAGGATTCTTTTTTAAGTTATGAAACTGGGAGGCTTCGGCTTATGCCTGACACAGTTTTAGGGAGGAGGAGAAGGAAGAAAAAAAAAGGTTAGCTATTTCCCTTCCGTTAATGTGTTCGTCATTATTGGCAAAAGCCAACACTTCGCGCATTTATTGACCTTTGAGTGAACTGGGTGAAAATGTAGGCTTCTTCACCTTCAGCTAAAGGCGAAGAAGCCTACATTTTCACCCGAGTGAAAACTTTTCAAACGCGGTCATTTATACAAATGTATCTTTTCCAGAACTGATTGTTGTGGAAAGTTGGCTGAGTGCTTTGCCAGACAAAGGAATGAACTGATGTCGTAAACGTGTCGTGCCAATCGTTCAAAAGGTCAGAATAGGCCTGGATACTGCTTAAAGCGATTTTTTTTATGAGTTTGAATTTTACAATGTATTTTGCATTCTTCCCTTAACAGCAATATTATGACGGTGACCGTCCTTGGAAAAAACACTTTACAGCATTTTTCTTCTCCCCACCCAACGGCGAATTGGGTCTAGCGTCCTGTCTAGGACATTTTTTTAAAATCATCTGTTCCCCTTCACTCCACCGAAACCGGGATAAGCTCCAACTCTTATAATGGCCTCAAAGGCCTTGAAGGAACTTTACTTATCAGCAACATTGGTTTTCAATACTTAGTCCGAAATGTCAATGTAGACCGAAGTCTGTCACAAGGTAACGTGTCCTCCAGAAATTCGAGATTTGGACTCCAAACATCCGTTTAGGTCTAATTTGCGTGATCCAAGGTCTCTCAGGGCTGGTACACTGGGGGAGGTTTTGGTAGAACCGCAATTCCCCCGGAACTGCTGACCAGGCCAAAGCGCAGAAACCTAGGGCAATGCTGTACGCGCCGGGGTTGCAAAATAGAACTTGCAGTGCTTATTATTGTGTTTTTTTTAAATTGGTTTGTGTCGTCCAGGACCAGTTGGCGACTCATCACCAGGTAGACCTACACTCAAGGTACACTGGCTGCCCATGCACTTGAGCAGAGGAGTCAATAGGCCTATTTGGGCGACGGTTTTATACATTATATCTAGATTTAGGTGTACATGTATTAATCATAATGAGATATGAGTAGGCCTAGATCTATGTGTATGTGTTCGCCTTCGAGATGTTTTTGGACCATCGGCGCGATTCAGTGGCCGTTCTGGTGAAAAGGCCTACCTGTACCCTTGACTAGATATATGTTGTTGCTGACCGAACAGGCATAATCAAAGGAAATAACCGTTTGCACACAAAATAGAAATTATTGACACAATGAAACAAAATATAAGAGATATGTAGGCCTATCGGGCGCTGTGAGTAGAGTTCATGACTTTGGTACCTTGGTGACACCTGACAGTGATGATATTGGAAAGAAAGTTTCTACAAGATAGCACTACAGTACGCTTAGTTGTCTTGGGTCCTCAGGGAGGAAGATCGAGGGGCCCATGAGCTCAGTCGACATGGAGAATAACAACTGAAAATGAGACAAAGCAAGTGGAAATGATGGACTGAGCTGATATATGATTTGTCCAAGACACATCAGATGTCCTTTTTATATCCACTTTTTTAAAAAAGTGATTTGATCGCAACCCTCCAGCAGCAGAATGTTGGGTAAGTAAGACTCACTCAACCATGTAAGCCCAACATCTTCTGTGCTGCAAGAGACAATGAAATGTCAGTCCAGATAAATTATTAATAAATAAGCTGATTGGCCAATTTTCTGGACTTTAAAACTGCATCATCAATATCGGAATGGGATCTCCTGTGTCAATAGTGAGCTGTTGGAATAGATTAAAATGACATGCGTACAACATTCTTAGACTGGCCATCTAACCTACATTATCAGCTGATCACGCAGGAACTGGCCTTGGCAACAAAAAAAAAAATCAACGATCTTGGTCTTTCAAAGGGCGTTCGACTTTAATCATGAAAACAATAAGACTTCCCTTTTTCATTATTTCACAGCCAAGGTAGTTTGTTACTTTCCTAATTACTTAGACTCTTCGCTCCATGCAGGGCATTGGCCATCAACAATTCTAAGCCTTCCTTTTGGTTTCTTTTTCCTTGAGGAGTCCAGCTCGGGGCATGCCGAGTGATGCTGGCACTGGGCTTCCTAAGGATGTAGCCAATCTATCCCCAATTCTTTTTCAGTTTCAGTATCTGCTTTACAACCGGCCCTTCCCCGTCCTTTGCAACAGCACTTCATTTCTTATTTTTTCTGACCTTCAGATGTGAAGGGTTCGTCTTACACATGATTTGATGAATGGCTGTATCTTTCGCTGTGAGCCTTTAATAATCTCCATGTCTCTGAGTCACACAGCAGCACTGCTTTGACTTTGGAGTTGAAGATACGAATTTTTGTGCCCAGATAAATTCCTCTTGTGGCTCAGATTCTTCAGCATAACAAAGGTTGCCCAGCTTCGCCAACCCTTTCTTTGACATCTCTGCCTCCATGTTAAAAACCCTCTTTAAGTGTAGCTCTATTTCTTATTGAGTCTTTTCTTGCGTTATTGGTCAATTGTGCGAGCCTGCGTCTGTCACGTCGTAAATAAACAATTCATATCTCCAGCATGTCCTCAATTTTCACTGACTGATATTGTTTTATACGCAATATAACAAAACCAATGTTTGTAAAGTCATCTATAACATGCTTTCCATCGTAAATGTCATGAAAGCGATGCCAAACTTCAGAAATGCAAGTCTAACTTCTTCTCAGACGACCGATGCCTGAGTTCCTCCCTATTTTCAGTTCTTTTGCAGTTATTTGTCGCCTGTATTGTTTTACAAGTGTAATGAGTATTTTAAATTACGACTCTTACGTTTTGCAACTTTACCCTTAAGATTTAGAGCCAAATATCTCCGATGTGTGACAATTAGGCCTACTTTAGAGACAGCCATACGTGTGACAGATTATTTTCCACCACCCCCATAACATACACAATGTATTTTTTTTTCACCCAATTTTCCTTCAAGGCCTTTGATAACCATAGAGCCGGAGCTTATCCCGGTTTCGTTAGCGTGAAGTGGAACAGATGATTTTTTAAAATGATGTCCCGGGACGCTAATTTAGAGTAATTTAGAGAGCAGGCCTAATTCTTATTAATTACCGTCCGGGGTTTAAATGACGCTTTGAACGAAACTGCCAGCGTACATAATTGAAAGGTGCGCTTTTTACTTGTGATATTCTTTGTTGTAGAAAACAACAGCTTCATTATTTGGCGTATGTCTTGTTTTTGACTTGGGAGATGGAGAAAAGAGTTGTACAAGTCGGCGCTCTAGCCTAGATCTAGCCCTAATCCATCACTATGAGTTCTGGCAAGAAAGGCAAAACAGTCGTAGAAAGGTCACGATACCGGACGTTTATCAATCCTCCGGGTGGGCCACTAATCTCGCCTAGATCTAGCCATATTTTAACTCAGTCCAAATCCTCAAAGTCTTTCACCCAACTTAATGCAGATAATTCAATAACCGTGAACATGATCACGATTACACTCACTGTCATCAGACCTATATACAACTTTCTTTGTCACCGCGGGTTTTTTCATGGGTTCAAAGTCCTCGGCCTAGATTAAGGCAGCTGCCGTGACCCATGTGTGTATGGTTCATGGGCAGAACAGAACGGGAAAAAGTTCATATTTATTTTGGTTTATTTTATATGCGAAAACGATAAGCGTAAATACTTAATCTCTTTAGTATGCAAGTCTGTACATTTTTAAAGAGTAAAACAAACAGAAAACAATTTTTTAGAGTGTCCTTGAACGCAAAAATAGTGCATGCTGCTTTGTTATTGTTTACAAGGCCTCCCCCAACAAGCCCCGCCTTCGAATAAAATCATTGGCCAGAATAGAGGCCAAGAGAATTTCATTGGTTCGTATCACGGTGACCCAGCGTGCACAGTTGGCCTACACTCCTCCAGTCAGTTGCAAGCCCCAGAAACAGCTGAATTCTGCAAGGAACGGAGTAAAGTACCGGATTCTTACGGAGGAAAGTTAAAACTGTTGATGAATTATATTATCACGCAGAGATGAAATATGCTGTGTTACATATCTCAACCGAATCGTCAGTGGCTGGAGATCGAAATTGATCCCAAGCAATCAGGACAAGTAATTCTCGACAAAGTGAGTAGATCTAGAATCTAGATGGTCTTTGGAAACCAGAAACCGTTAGGCTAGATACGCATAACACGTTCAGTTGACGGGGCCACACTGCGTCGTTTTGGCGATTGTTTGTAAAATAGTATGCATGCAAGTCTGAAGTCACTAAAATCATTGTTATGTAGATTAAGTTGCAATATGAATTCGATTTATGTTACAATCTTTTCGAACCGTTCCCTAAAGATGTCAGAATCTGAACAACCGTGCGTCCATGTGGGGGTAACGGAACGGGAAAGTGAAAGGCATGTGATGTGGCCTTGTAGGCTAATTTTTCATTGTCTCTGCTCTGAAGTGTGCAATTTATTACGACTTTAATGAATAGTATGTTCAAAGGAAACACTTTTTAACAACTTTGGTGCCTTAAATTGGAAACTTTCGACTGTGACCGAAAAGTTTTGTTACACATTCTTCTGGTGTAGTATGACGTCACAAAGGATCAGCTGTAGTGGGAGAAAAAATGGCCGTGGCAGGGTCAAAGTCCAAAATTCTCTCTCTATATCTATCTATCTCTCTCATACTCATCTCTTCAAGTATAAAATCTATACCTCTATAAGATGTCTTATTGTAGTATTTCACTTGTTGAAGACAAAGCAGAAGATGTCGTGAAGGCACAAAGTCTACTAGCCTAGGCAACGACTATATAGATCTACCGATATATTCGATATAACAGTGGTTTCCAGTCCTCTCCTTGAGAAATGCTAGAAATTGTATGGACCACAACTCAGGGTCAATTTCTGAACAATGAAACTATACATTTTAGGATCATTTTTAGAGCGTATCTAGATCTAGATATATCTACGTCAGAAGCCAATATTTTGTGTATAGAGGTCTAGATTTTGACTCTATAAGTATTGTCTTGAGGGGCCTCTTGCAAAAACTGCTGTATAGACCCTCAGCGGTCGATATTCCACCAATTTGGAACCACTACACTATCTAACAGATCTAGATCTACCATTATCAGAATCAGTAGAATTGGAGAACCTTTTTAAAAACCTACTTTGCTTAGTACAATGTACTTGCTCCATTTTACCATTTCTTTGTGTTAGTTCCTAGATGTCTAGATCTGGATGGTACTTAATCAAATCCATGGGCCCAAAACAGTGGAATACAAAGTTGGATTTAGACAGAAACAGATGTAGATCTAGATAGATTTAAAATGAGATTTGTTTTCGTATTTTTTGATACAATTATATTTTCTTTCTTTTCTAAAGAACTAACTTTATAAATTGTTTTGTTGATCTTCCTGTTCATCTCTACTCTTTAATATTATTACAGGCCCTTCATGAATTGGGAATCATCGAGGCTGACTTCTTTGGGCTTCAGTTTAAAGGCCCAAAGAAAGAAGATCTATGGCTGAACCTTCGCAACAGAATTTGTGATCAACTTATTGGATGCTCTCATGAATGTCATCTCAGTTTGCGTGTCAAATTCTTTGTCCAGCCACACCTTGTCCAGCAAGACCGCACAAAGTAAGTGTGAATTGTTACATCATCAATTCAAAAATGTTCTAAGGAACAATTCGTAATAAAGGCTGGCTGTTCCTGCTGGTAATGTTTTTTTTTCTCATTTCTGAGAGAACTGTTAAAATAAATATTTCGTTCTTATTGTCTAACGAAACGTTTGCAGAATACTACTCATTATGAAATTCATGCTATTTTTTAGTTTTGTCGAGGGACTACAAAAGAAGAAGAAAGGGCATCCTGAAAGTGTAATTGCTAAATTTTGTTAAACAAAACAAAATAACTGTTTACTTACGTGTTCTAGTCTGTGTCCAACCAGAGAATTGTTTTGTTTTAAACCTTTTTATTGGTATCAACTGGTGTAGGCCCAAATGTGCAACCTATTTAAAATTATTTAATTGTTAACTTAAAACAAGGCAAACTTCTCTTTTAGGGATTTGTTCTACACCCAAGCTAAAGATGCCATGAACAAAGGGCACATTAACCCAGGAGATGATGATACAATGTCAAAACTGATTGCTGCAATTGCCCAAGCAGAGAATGGAGATCAAACAGGCAACTTTTATCAGAAGACAGCATACGTTGATGTGAGTTGTTTCATACCTTAACTTTCAGCCAGAGACAACTAACTATACCCCCGTTCCTCTTCCTCTTCCTTCCCCGTCCTTCTTTACCTGATCCCATTCCTCTCTGTGTGATTATCTGTCTGTCTCTGTCTCTTTCTCTGTTTCGCTCACTTACTCAGCAAGATATTCTGACTGCACTGTTACATAGATAATTTATGTCTGTAATAATTGGTTTTAAAAAATGTATATATCTCATTTTGAAAGGTTCAGGGCTATGACTTATTTAACTGTGTTATTGAATTAAGCTGTTTCCATGGCCACTTTTTCTGGGTTTTCTTTCCAAATTCTCATGATCATTATTATCTGTCATGACAGAGAGATTTACATACAGTAGCTTACAAATGAGAGAGGAAGTATTTCCAACCTTTTTTGTTGCTGTTGTGATGAGAGAATCAATGTCTTTGTTCGGTTAGGATGCTTTCTTTATTTTCGATTAAGGTATTCAATTTAATTGGAGTGGCGCGGTGGCCGAATGGTTAGGGCGTTGGACTCCTAATCCAAGGGTCCATAGTTCGAACCCAGGAGGTAACCATGTTGTGTCCTTGGGAAAGACACTTTACACCATTTTTCCTCTTCCCACCCAGGTGCGAATCGGGTATCAGCATATTCTGCTGGGGAAGTAAGCCTAGCGTCCTGTCTAGGAGATGATATAAAAATCATCCTCTTCACGTTACCGAAACCGGGATAAGCTCCGGCTCTATGGGCCTCATTGGCCTTGAAGGAACTTTACTTAATTGTTTGCTTCAATGTAAGATAATTGTACTGTTTTTTTGTAGTGTATTTTATAATATATTGGAACATTGGAGAATTGAAATGAAATTTTTGTAATTTCTTGTATGTTCATGATCTGTAACTATTCTTAATGCATATTTCAGATTGTGAAAGAGCTGTGTCCATCTTTTGAAGCAAGTCAGTACTTTATTGAAAAGACATTCACAGAGCATTCAAAATTGCAAGGAGTCTCGCGTTCAAGTGCTCGATACTTGATGCTCAAAGTGATATCAGGACTACCTGGATATGGTGTGGAGTCACATAAAGTTACAAATGCTCAAGGACAGAAAATTCACTTTGGTGTGGGCCCAGAGGGTGTGATTTTGAAAGATTCAAAGACAAGCACTGAGAGAGTGTAAGGCCTTCTTTCTTTTCCTCTGGCTGCATTTTTATTGTGGTTTTATATTACTATTGAACCTGAAATTTTTAAGCCTAGACTAAATGCCATGTAAAATATAGTTAAAGAATTAGCCTAAGAATGTTTGAAGCCTGCATATTTATGAGTGTCTTGTCTGCTGTTATCTCCTGTCTGTTGTTTTATGCAGTCATTGAATAGTTTATGGATAGTTGATGAAATATGGTAGTTCTTGTTTTAAAACAGAACACATTTCATGTAATTTACTCTTCACCTTAATTTCGTCATTAATAGCAAAATAAATAAAATTGATTTAGGTAGTTTATTAATTTCCAATCACATTCAGATTATTGCATTTAAAGATTTGCAGTTTCTTCTATTAATTTATCTTTTTAATGATCCACAGTATTCCTTACCTGCAAATTCGACTTGCCACTCATGATGAGAAAAGTGTGTACATTCAGCTCATTGATGATGCTGGTGAACCACAAGGAGAAGAGTCTTTCAAACTTGTCAGCAAGAAAGCAGCCATGGCATTATATCGATGCATCACTGAAATGCACTCCTTTTATCGCTGTGATACTGTGTGTCATGATGTCCATTCTCAGTATTCTCGTGACTTCAAAGGAACTGTTGTTTCCATCTTCATAGAAAATTCTGAACTGGGTAAGACATTTTTTTTTTTGGTGCCTTTTATTATTTTTTCTGATTAAATTATGTGAGCAAATCATTATTTTTAAGGCTTGATAAATGAAGCATCTATGCAGGCAGATTTGGTTTGTCATTCAACATTCACTAGTT
The DNA here is from genome assembly GCA_039654405.1 of Bullina lineata. Classification (NCBI taxonomy): domain Eukaryota; kingdom Metazoa; phylum Mollusca; class Gastropoda; family Bullinidae; genus Bullina; species Bullina lineata. The sequence continues at coordinate 894 of JBDFRD010576721.1, read as the reverse complement.
CATACTGTTGAAATGTCATCAAAAGAAAAATGGCAGGAAAAAATTGTGCATGCATGTAAGTCAGACCCTCAATTTTCTACATATTTAATGTGTAAGAAGATACAATCAAAACATAACATTTTTATCAGCAGCCCTTTTTTTTCTTGAATTTCATAAACATTTGTGGTATGGGCATATTTTTAAAAAGAATGAACTTACACACAAGTTGTTTGCAATGTCAAATTTTATTATAATCAAAAGCAAGTTCATTAGGAAAGCAAGTTAAATACTAAGTTAATTTCAGTATCGTTTATATGTTTTAACATTTTTCTCTGAATGTTTCATAAAAAAAAAGCTAAGCAAAAGCTTCTGTCTTGTTTCTATACAGGGAAGCGCTACATGTTTGATATTCAACGAACTAGACAAGAAGCTTATGACCATGTTCGAAGAAAACTTTACTCACAGTCTAACAACAGTGCTTCAGTTTCTCCGGTTCACAATCATGTTGGCTTATATGGCACAAATAATGATGCTGATGATTATGATGAGCATAATGAGGAGGTGGATACGGGAGAGAACAAAGCAGTTGGAGGAAAACCACTGGGAGAGCGCAATAAGAATGAAATAAATGAAATCAAGGTAAGTTATGATTGAGGTATAAGGTTACTTGGATAATTATATGTGTGTTTATTTCAAGTAGAGGATAGATTATATTATTATAGACAGGGAATGCCAGTTTGTTGAAACAAAAATTGTATTATTTTTTTTTAACAACATACAAAGATTTAATTCTAGGTTTTTAACGAGGAAAAAAAGGGGGGAATATCATAACCTTTCCATCATACAGTCTTCCTCTTAGTGTCAGTTATTAATCTGTTGTGACTAATAACCCCTGTAATAATTACTAAAGGATAC
>JBDFRD010576611.1:0-17483 GCA_039654405.1 Bullina lineata | reverse complement strand
TGTAATGTTTCACGTGATTCCTATTTTAATAACATCTTCCGACCAAATTTTTGAACCGGAGAGGAAACGCGTTCCGTATAGGCTAATGTTTCACGTGCGTTCACATGTTCTTTTTGGAGACAGCAGAGGAGTTTCCCATTTCCCGTGCGAAGCCGAGTGCCCAACTAGTTGATTATATTATAGGCAGCACATAAAAGTCATTTTTTGACACTCACGCTTTACTCGCAGATTTCTGTCTCATTGCCCTGTAAAATATTCCAAAACGTGCAGCTGATGAGATTACTTAATTTCTGTATTACCATTTAAAGTCCAGTAACACTACATCCAAGTTAGCCCTCCCTCGATTCTCAGATTTCGTAAATGAATTTAAAGATACACTTACTGCTGACTTACATGGTTTAACTAACTGCACCTTCTTCCTGGTTAGGAATAATTCCCTGAGCTTGAAAAAGAACTATCACAATCTCTTGTCATTTCACACACAACACATCAACTTGCTTGGCAGAATCCCACATCTCAAAACATTTGACCTATTAGTAAAAGCATTTTTTAATGAAATTTTATAAAATTAAATGACAGCTCTTTTTCAACTTTTCACTTCTCTTCACACAGGACCTACCGCAGAGTAAGAAATATCCAATTTATAATCTGGCCATGAAGGGATGTCTTATTTGCTGCACTTCAATTGAAGCAACAGTCAGGGTAAGTACTCATTAAAGTTGAATATGCTCTTTCTTGTTTTTTAAAAAAAAGGTTTTGATTCCCCTACTTTTACAACGAAAAGATTGTTTTGCTTTATTAAAAAACTATAAGTAATGCACAAACTGATTTTTAAAACAAAATTTAGTTTCTTTTGTTGGTAAAAACCATTCTGAGTGAAAGCTGGGGTCATGACGTCTTTTTATACATAGACAACTGTTTGACAGGCTTACAATGGTGAAAAAAAAAAAGAAGAAAAGCAGTGTTCAAAATGAAATTACAGTTCCAAACTTAGAAGTTTGCTATCTAGATATCAATTGTCTTGAAGGTCACACTGTTTTTCCAAAGAGCTGTATATGCGATTTATTGTATTTGTAATTCTGTAAGTTTAGTTTCTATGTATTACCACATTTCTTTTCTTGTTAAGTTCTATATTTATTGCATATTATTATTCTTCAGATTGATTTCCAATTAGCATTTCTGCACATTTGGGTTTTTTGTTTTTGTTTTTTATTTTGTGTGTTTTTTTAAGCATAAAACTTGATTATTTCTGTTAATATTTGCACTGTATGTGCTGCTTTTCTTTTGCATAATGCCATAGTTCATCCCTTCCTACAGCGTAAAATGCATCAATTGTCAATACAGTAGTTCTTTATTTAATTATTCTTAAAAAAACAAAAAAACTATAAAACAGATTTTCTTAAGTCTTGCTCAGAGTCTGGTTAAGATTTTGCCAACAACACTATTATAATGCTTTTCAGTATATTTTTAGATTTGCAGGCTAAGTCTTCTTATTAATCCTTGCACCTTTCATTGGAGCAAACAGCCTATGAAGGCTGATAAAATACTGTCGAACCTGCCCAAGATGGAAATGGAAGGGAAGGGGGAAAAAGTCTTGCGCAGGCTTCGGTCGGTTTCTTTGTTTAACGTTAGTTTTTTGCAGGTTCGATATCGCTGACAAATCAGGCAGGGCCATTTCAGGGGGAGTTGTATGGGGGTGGGGGTGGGCGGGGGCTGCCATAGTCTTTAAATCACCTGGAGTAAATGCTGATTGGTTCTCCATCGGCGATATCAGATCTGCAAGCATCTGGGACCGGAAAACCCAAAAAAAATAACCCAAAGTCAGTGATCGGTTCTTCGGACGCAAACCAAGCGAGCAGAGACGGGACCTGTTTTACTGTCGGTAAAAATCAAAGGCTCATTTTCACTGGCAGGATGCTCTGGTTTTACATCACACGGTATTGACACTCATGATTAGTCAATCTTAAGTCGAGTGCTTCGGTATCAAACCGCCTGCAGCCAAGCTCAATTGCATAATTTTATGGCTCCAGTGGTCTAGCAGCGAGGGGCACAAAGGGACTGCGGTCTTTCTCCCATGATTTTTGTCCGCGATCGGTACAACGAAAGACTTTTCATCGTTCGGCATGTGTTTTAAAGGAGCCTGGGGCTAGTAAATTCCGTCTTGCTCAGGTGATTTGCTCAGTTGAGAGAGCATTTTGATTTCTGTTTCCGCGTTGTACAGGTTTCCGTTTTATACAGGTCAAATATATAGTAATTAATCAAGGGGGAAAATAAGATTTCATCTTGGCAGCTTTCCGTCTAGACAGGTTCGACTATACTTTCAATGAAATGTCAGACTAAAATACATGAATCAAATATGCCACATTCTGTCCTGGGTTATGAATTTTCAGATAGTCCACTATGAAAAACATGAAAGTGAGCAACACTTAAAAGCAGCTAATGTTTTTTTTTTATTGTTTTTGAATGATTATTCTGAATAAAGGAAGACATTAGTGAAATGGTCAGGCTGATGGGTGGAGATATTGAGAGAAACTTGACAAAGCCAGTCACGCACTTAGTTGCAGGAGAAGTGGGCAGCTCAAAGTATTTGGTAAGTCAGGCTTATTTTCAATTACTTTTCATTGATTTTAAGTGCATTTTAAATGAATTATTTTTTTAATTGAGGGTTCTGTAGACAATAACCCTCATCGAAGTAAAACAAACGAAAAACTTGCAACACACTTGCTGAGCATTATTTTAATTTTAACAAGTTTGATCCAAGTTTTAATATTACACTCTAACAGAGATGCTTTAAATATAGTTCTGGACTTGGACTGCATAATTACATACCAATGAACCACATTATATATTCATGAAATTTGTTTAGTTTTAAAGGATCCTTAAATAATCTTGTAGTATTTCATCTTATCAATGTATGTTTGTCTCTGTGGGTACAGGCTGCTATGGACAATAACAAAGAAGTGATGACGAAACAGTGGATCTATGCTGTGTGGGAAGCTTCTCAGGACAAGTATGAGTGATAATTTAGCTTGTTGCATACGTATTATATTATCATTTTCAATTTTTTTTCCTGTCTTGTTTGTTTTGTGTTGAAAAGCTTCCCCTACATAATATTTGGTATATATAGGAAAAGGGTATTTGATCATGCACAAACAAAGATCAGGTATTTTTTTTCCTCTTGAATATTATAATTTATTAATCCGCTCTCCTCTTCCCACACATATGAACGCTTGCTGAAAATTATTAATATTATTATCGATAGGTTGACTAGCAATTGTTGCTTAGAAAATAAACCTTGTTCTCTCCTTTTCGTTGCAGGTACATTGTTGCCACGGATAAATGTTTTGAAAAGTACAAATGTCCAATTTTCAAAGGCCTCACAGTTGTAGTATCCGGATTCAAGTCCGTTGAAAGGAACCAAATGAAAAGTTTTATTCTTCGAGGAGGTAACATTATATTTTTGGATCAATGTTTTACTAACGTTTAGAACGCTGAGGTGCATGACTTGTCATAAGTGCTCTTATCATGACATTCTGTAGCTGTTATGATGGAAGTTGTTCAAGAACAAATGTAGTATGACACTTTATAACATCGTTATGGTAGGTTTAATAACATAAATGAGGAGCTTACTACAAGTGCAATAGTTGAAAAAAAAAAACTTCTGTAAATTTTCAAACTTTTCACAGTTTGAAGAAGGAATTGTCTGTATTTCATGAATGCTTTTACCCCAGTCTTATATAATGCGGTTCATATAATTTTTTCCTCCCTAAAAGTTTGGTTCTTTAAGTTATAAATTACCTTTAACACTTGAAAAGCATCTCCAGTTTTATGCTAAGTCATTTTTTTATAACTATTAGAAATGCTTATAGTATATCTTTTGATAACTGAAGACACATAAGACTAAGCGTAAACAATTTAACCACATTTTTTAGGACTTGTATTAAATGTTGTAGTATTGCATGGTTATTTGTTCCTTTTCCTAGGTGGTACATACTCAGGAGAATTGAAGATGAATGAGTGCACTCACCTTGTGGTGAAAGAACCAAAAGGTACTTTTCCTTCTTTATTTAGACAGGGCTATTTTTTTTTTATTTGTATTAAGCAGATCAAAACATAGGACACTGCTCAAAGAAATATTAAAAAAATGTTTTAACTTTAATTTGTAATATTTTTTTTTACTCTAATTTGAAAATTGTTTAAATTGCAAAGTAAAAAAGAAGTTCCTGTTCATAATTTAATGATTTATTCTTTGCATCGCTGAATGTTAATATAGTCACCTTGGGCAATTTTTATTGTTGACAAACAAGTATCTAACTGAAGTTGGAAACCAGTGAACTGTTTAGAAGAGCAATTCAGAGGAGTCATTTTTAAAAGTCGAAGGTCCAGTGTACATAAAAACTTGTCTAAGTAGAGAACAAGTCAACTTAATTTATGCAGCTTTCAATTTTGGTTTTGGGAATTTGTTGAAATATAATCTACAACATTGTTAGTGAAACAAATCTCATTATTATGTAGTTTTTTAACCATATTTTCTAACTAGTAAACAAAATGTTCCACAGGTGCTAAGTTTGAAGCTGCAAAAAGCTGGAAGATCAAGATTGTGAAAGACCGCTGGCTATATGATTCAATGGACAAAGGCAGATTTCTTGATCCTAGCCGTTACCAGTTTGATAGTGTCGGAGCAAAGACTTCGACACCAGAAAGACAGTCCAGTATGGTTGATTTTTCGTTTTTTTAATAGTACAGTTGAATGAATGTGATACTTTTTATACTTGAACTGTTACTGTATTTAACCCTTTCTGTACCGATGTGTCGAAATGCATCATTTCCAGTTGACATGTATGTTGAAATGGCCCAAAAATCTGATACGTACAAATATGTTTTTTTTTTCCCTCTCTACATCATAAAGAGAAGGTAAAAAGTGTACCACATAAGGATGCTAATGTTATAAATGATATCACATTCTTTAAGATATTCAAACATCTCATTTGCAGTGGCAAAGTGTTAATGGTTTAGTGAAAAGCTTGTTGTAAAGTAAGTAAAGGCCTTCAAGATTTATGAGGCTCACGGAGCCAGAGCTTATTCTGGTTTCTATAGTGTGAAGTTAATTAATAAAGCTGTCACCTATTATCCTGATTGTAATGTATGCCCTTTGATGAACTATGTCTCAAGGCCTTTTCTTTCCTTTCCCTACAGTGGCTGCCCCTCAAATATCAAACATCAGTGCAATCTCGTATGCCTTAAATACATCTGGTCAAACTGTGAATGAGACAGACTTGATGGGGTCTCGCACTTCTGAGATGTTCAGTTTTGCTGGTCACAATGCTGAAGTTGGAGAAACTAAGCTTGGCTCTACCACTATTCAGATGAATGCCACAAGTACTTCTGATTCGATTGACATTTTTTTAGATGGATGTAAGGTAAGTTGGAATGAAAAAGTGCATGTTTTTATTTTTTTTTTTTAATTATTTTCTCAGAGTATTAGGCTGCAATGAAAAATCTTTAGAAAAAAATGTGTAATGTGTTTCCTTTTTGATTGTGTGAGCTATAGATGTAATCTTGTTACAAGACTTTTAAGAAATATCAGCTTATACAGTGGTCTCCGCCTAAGAACCTGCCCCTCAGTAGACACAATGACCGTGTTTTTAGCAAAAAGGGAGGGGGATGGAGCCTAGCCGAAGACCAAAAGCAAGGTGGATGACGGTTGATTGCGGTTTAGGAGGCAGCTGCTTAAAAAAAAAAATCAGTTGGGTTAGAAGACTAACTGTGCGGATTTCGTAGTTGAAAGCAGGCTTTTGGGCTAATAAATTATATAGAATAAAAATCTGTTTCACAACAGTAATGGGCTCTTAGACCGAAACCATTGTATTACTAATTGAGTCTTGCTGTTTATTGTTTTTTAGGCAACGTTAAGAAGCTTTATTTCTGTGTCCACAGATCTTTCTAAGTGGAGTAAAACAAGCCCTTGATGAGAAACTGAAAAAAATCATCACAGCAGGAGGAGGAACTCGGTTTGTGCATATTTGGTGGGGGTGATAGGGGAAGGGAGATTAAATAAAAAAAATTCAAAATGTCACTATTTGTATTTAAAGGAAAAAGGAAAGGGGGTCATTTCAACTTTTTAAAAAAATTATTATTTTTGTGTGTTCCTTCTTTAAAGATGCAGTAAAGGAATGCAGTAAAATAAATTAGGCAGGTGGAATTCTTTTCTTTAAGAAACAATGTACAATGTATTGTCTATAGTTTAAGTAATCCATACTGCTTTATCAGTTTCTTTAGTGATAAAATCTTAGGTCTGTTTTTGTTTCACAGGAGCAAGAGTCTTGATGATTCTGTTACCCATGTCATCGTTGGAGATCTTGTGGCATCAGATATGTTAACTTTGAACGGGATGAAGAAATGGTCTGTACTTATTTCTTGTGTACATTGCTTTTTACCTTTGGTTCATTAAAGAAAGAACGAAATTGATTGTATGTTATAAGCTTTAGATGATTAACTCATTTCATCGGAATCACCGCACTCTGCGTCACCATCTTTGACTGTGTAGAGCCCCTATATAAAAGGACACCACAAATTTTAGCTGCGTTGTATTGGTAAAATCTCTCCGTATGGAATGAGTTAAGCTTGGTGAATATGTATAGAAAATGAATTGCTGGAAAACATTTCTGGTAATGGAAAAATATTTTTTATTAAATATGTTATGCTATAAATGATATTGTGAGTATCATCACTTACAAACAATTTTTTTTATTCTAGTCCATATGTTGTGAGAGCTGACTGGTTGATGGACTGCTTCCATCGTAAGATCCACCTAACTGAGGAAAAGTACTTGTGTCATGACCTAGGCCTCAAAGTCAGTAGGATGGGAGACAAGTAAGTTTATTCTCACTCTACATCAAATTCTTATAGCTTCTCATTGAAATGTGTGCTATTGCCCCCCATTTTTTTTTTCCATTTAACTGGTTATACCCTTGCAAATCTGGATTTTATATCTTCCCACCATGGTGGTCATTGCAATGATAAGGACACAAAAGAAAACTCAACAATGAAAATATGTAGGATTTCCATAATTTAGGCTAAAAAACTCCCACATAATTGTTTTGATTCCTCTAAATAGCACTTAAGATATATTGGTGTGTTTTGGGTCGGAGGCCTCTAAAGATGTAAATGGACCGATTGCTCAATTTTGAATTTTGGCCTTTGGATTGTGAAAATGATTGAGTATATAATATTAATAGTTTTAAAATTGCAAATCAGTTCATTAGTGATTTCAATATTTTAATCAATATTATCTAAAAACTTTAGTTCCAAGACTTCTTAATCACTTCACAAAATCTTGATAGTAGTATATTTTGTCCGATTACATTTTTTGGTACATATGTGTCCACATTTAGAACTTTCTAGTAACATTTATAACTCTACACAGGCAAGAATGCACTTCATTTTTGTTTTGAGAACACAGGTCAAGTATAAAATTTGTTTTCAATTGTTTAGATCTAAAGATTTCTATCTTCATTTAGAATATATTCTTTGTTTGATATTGCAATAACTAAGTTACTTGATTGCATTTGGAAATTGTACGATCATTTTGTACTTTATCTTACCCAAGATCTGGAGAGGCTCGCGCAAATCCAGGAAAAGAAGATGCTTTGCAAACTTCCACATCATCCAACAATGATAAGACTCTTGTCGGGAATAAAAATGGAGATCTTGCATATACTCAAGGAGCAGCTTTTGAATCTGGGAAAGAAGCTTTAAGTGATATGGAAATGGCTGAATTGCTTAGCCAGTATATCGTACCCCAAGGTAGTAGTGAATTGTGTTTGCGTCAGCTTTGTAATGATTTTCATAAAAAATATCTGGTGTTTATTTGTTATTTGTCTTTTTCTCCTTTTTTTCTTTCTTGTATGTCTCTGTGGGGTTGGGTTTTTTGTTTTTTCTTTGGGGGAAATACAAGGTTACTTTTAATATTTTATTTATTACATTTTGCTTACAATGATAAGGAAATTACCTTTTTATCCTACATGAAGAGTACCAACTTGAGATACTTGACTTATGCCTCTTGATTCCTTAAGGAACATAGGGCCGCATAGTAGAGATAAGTATGTAGTTTTTAATGTTGTGGACACTAGGGTTTCATAAAAAAATACGATAATGTTGGAATATAAGGTCACGATTACTACGAAACATTGTAATTGAAAAAAAATGAAATAAGAACTGAACATTTTTTATCAGTTTTTGTTTAATGTTGGATGTTATTTATGGGTTTATTAGTACAATGCTCATGTAAATTGTATTCTGCTGTGTTTTGGATACATGGGCAAAACTTTGCATTGTGTCTGAATTACTATCGATTAAAGTAGTGAAATGATTGCTGTTTGTATTTTAAGGTGAAGAAAAGGTCAGTGATGAGCTTGACAGTGAAGTCCAATTCATGGGAGAGGAAAAACTGGATGAGAAAGATCCCAAGGAAGAGGAGGAATCATCAGAAATGACACAGGATCCAAATGGTACTTCTTGTTGCTGTTTATTATGCTCTTTTAATTTTATATGAATAAGTCTCTTTATTTTCTTTGATCCTACTGTTCCAAAGAAACTTTTACCAAAGTCCAAATATTTTTTGAAATTGTTGTCAGCTTACTTCATTCTCTGTAACTTTGTATCTTGATGGATTCTTTTTTTTTGTTAATTGAATAAAACTTTTTTAAAGTGTTGAAACCTTCCTATGTTTTTCAGATGTCACTGAAGATAATGGAGATGATGAAGGAATATTCAGCAAGAAAACTTTCATTTTTCTCGGGTTCGATGAAGAGGAAGCAAGTGAACTTACAAAATTTACGGAAGAAAAAGGAGGTATTTAATGGAAGCAAATTTCATGTATTACACGGGCTCAAATGACTTTCATCTCATAATGATTATTAATCTTACATATTGGCTTAAGAATTTTCTATACATAATAATGGACTTATCACTGAAAAGTATTAAAGTTAATACAGTTTAATGACATGTGTTTACCTGTATTGCAGAGCATCATAGAAGATATTTCATAATAATAATAGCAACTTACTTTCATTCTCTATCTTTGTTCCTCAAAATTGTTCCTATGAAAATCCAGTCTTCAGCACATGTTTGTTTTTCATAGTCTTTTAGTTAGAAGCATTTTGGAGGAAAGGTTATAGGAAACGTTGTGGGTACATATATAGAAAAATGGTGAATGAGAAAATATATTCAAGCTTGTGTCTTGTCAGATCTTTCTATTGATATTTTTTTCTTTTTAGTGCATTCAGTGCATGAAAATAGTTACTAGGCAAAGGATAGTTAACTAGAATGATCCATATCTTTAAAAACACTTATCCAGTATAGGCTGGTGAGTATGTTTTAGTTTTTTGATTTTCTGATAGGGTCATGTAAAGTTCCTTCAAGACCAATGAAGTGTATAGAACTGGAGCTCATCCTGGTTTCAGTACATGAAGCAGAACAGATGATTTTGTACGTCATCTCCAAGAATGGATGTTAATCATTGTAGGTCTATTTCTGCAGCAGAGTATGCCGGCTTTCAGTTTTCCCATAGATTGGGAGACAAAAATGGTGTTAAGCGTCTTTCTCAAGGACACAATATAATCGCCTGGAGTTGTACCCTGGACCCTTGGCTTGGGAGTCTAGTGCTCTAACAATTCGGCCACCCTGCCAGCTTCTGATAGGGAAGTTGTATAAAGTGTGTGTGATTTAGATAACAAACCAACCTCTGAATTTATATAATACTAAATTCAATATTTTTATCTAAAGGGAAGGTAATTACTCAGAATCCAAGACGAAAGGTAATAGACTTTGCAATAGTGCCTCTGCTTGGGTTCTCTGTGGATGTGACAGTTACTGAAGTGCTCACAAATGCTTGGCTTGTAAGTACTTTTTTTTTTTCTTTTAATTTTATTTCTATGAAATAAGGATTATACCAAAAAATTTTCTTTGAAGCATTTCCCTCATTTATCTGACAGATTCAAATTTTTATAGCATATTACTCTCATTATGCATTATACATTATATAAACTATAACATGGTACATAGTTTTGCTTGGTTGTTCTCCATTAACTTTTTTTCACACCATGGTATTTATTCTTTACCTAAAATAAATGTTGTCATCCTATGTCTTAATGCTATTTTGATGAAATTTTTTTTGTCTTATTTTTGTGCTGCAGCAAATGTGTGTATCGGCGGATGAGTTCCTACCTTATGATGACCTCTGGTTCTCTCGACCAATGACCCTGCCAGATGCAGAGCCATTGTCTGGATGCTCTATCTGTGTGAGGTAAGATATGTTTAAGATCAAATGTGCTTTACAACCGTTGAATTGCAGTCAATTAAAAGAAAATAAATAAAGGTCACAACTTCAGTTTACGGAGGGGTACAATCTACAATTTGACATTTGCAAATACAAGTAGATCAAGTGTCATCAGCATAATATGCATCCACAAAAACATGTTGATTGAAACAAAAAGGGTGTTATGGAATTCTCAAGGTATAATAAGGACACAAGCATTAGAATTCTGATAGAGCCATCAATATAACAATTTGTAACGCATGTTCTATTCGTTTCACATATTAAACGACCCCTTTGATCTTTATCCAAACTCTATCCACAGAGCTTCACTTACTTTGTAATCTATGGTAGTTAATTTAAGTCTGAATACTCCAGTATCAGGTCACCTATATTTGTGTATGTATGTAGCATTTGAATTTGGCCAATGAAAACTGAAAGAAAAAATAACTTGGAGATTTATATCTTCGGTTAGTTCTGCCATACTTTTAGTTCAGCTGATTTTGAAAAAGTGCTTTCAATCTCTTTAACTTAACATATAAATGTATGTTAAGGTTATAAATTAGGTTGTTTAAAAATTTGAATCTTATTTTGTATTTCAGTGGTTATGTGGGAACAGAACGAGACGTTATTATTCACCTTGGACAAATTCTTGGAGCGCTGTAAGTTGAAATTATGGAATCTTCTTGTTCTGCTTGTCTCATAAGCTGCGATACTGGTATGTTTTATAAAGTTAATATGCTTTTATCTTATTAAGCATTAATGTGAAAATGTAAAACTCAGATTTGTTTTCATACTGCAGAAAATATGGCATAAATAATGAATGTGTTGAACGCAGGTAGTATTGAAAAAATTAGCTGCACAGAGATGTGTATTTAATTCTGTTTTAAATTGGGATTATGTAGAAGCATGTATAGTGGTGTCCGCCTAAGAGCCCGCCACCTAAAAGCCCACCATTCTCGAGGAACTGAATTTTTTTCTGTATAATTCATCCTCGTAAGAGTCCATTTTCAACTACAAAATCCGCCTAAGAACATGGTCTTCTTACCCTGATACATAATTTTGTTTAAGCAGCCGCTGCTTAAACCTCAGAAACTCGGTCATTCGCCCTGCTTTTGTTCTAATGCGTCTTGCAGGGAATAAGCATGATTTTGATTGGTGTTTAAAATTTAAGTAAGCCAATCACAGATTGATTTGGTCAGTGATGACGCTCTATTAATGCGTTGGTGCCCCGCAGTCTGAGTTGCGTTGTTCAATTGCAAACATCGGCTTTCTTTGAAATCCGTCTAAGAGCCCACTCCAGCTAAGAATATGGTAATCATGCCTCCTGAGGGGCGGATTCTTAGACGGAGGCCATTGAATATATGTGTTCTGTTTTTGCCCTTCACATTGTAAATTGTGATTTGAAAAAAAAATTACACTTACTATATTATATTGTAATAAAAAGATTTAAAAGAACACTTTATGTTAATTAAAATAAACTAGTAGTTTTTTTTATTTTCAGTGTTCAAGAAAATTTTTCCCATAAAAACACCAAAAAAGCGAAAGCAAGTACCCATCTAATTGTGAACAAGCCTGAAGGTCAGAAGTATAATGCATCAAAAAGGTGGAACATTCCTGCTGTTGGAAGACAGTGAGTTGACATTTATAAAATTATTGAATAGCTATAATACCTTTAAACTTTTCAGTTTTAGGACCATGGTGACTCCAAACATTGTGAATTGAAACAGCGGTATTGTAAATTATTTGTAGTAGAGTAATAGTATTCTTTTGTCCTTCTCCTCTGTGAAGACATTTGTCTAATTACCGTTTAATCTTGTTACTAGAAGGGCACTATTTAAATAACAACTTTGAAGCAGTTGTTCCAATAACATTCTTTTTTTTCTTTTTTTAAAGAAACATTCGTGAAGTATTGCCATCATTCAGCATCATCCTACGAGTCTAATATCTTTAACTTTGTCGTGCAGGTGGTTAACGGATTGTGCCACTTCAGCAAATTGTCTTCCAGTCGATGACTACCTCATTGAAGTCTTGGAGAGAAACTTAGCCCAAGAACAAAGTGAAAAGACTGCCAAAAAGTCCTCTGTTGTGTCCGAGTCAGGATCTTCTTTACAAGACCAACAGAATTCAGCATGTCTGTCTCATTCAAAAAACAAAACTTCATCTGAGTCAGGACAAGATAATGAGTCTGGCAGTAAAAGCAACTGTTCAAAAGGCAACGTAAATCTTATGAGTGAAGATATGGGTGAAAAGAAATATCACTCGTCAGGGCACAAGGACCCGTTCACTTCAGAATGGGACGTTGCTGAGCAAGAGGCAAACAGAGTTGTTGAAATGGAGCACAGGGTAAGTTGAACAGTTTTTTGTTGCTTGTTTACAATCATCTGTACCTCTTTCATTATTAGAAATTTTTTTTTTCTGCAAGTAGAAACCAGTATCAGTTAATTCTAATGTATCCCAATGTGATTACTGGTAATAGTTAGTAGATTTATTAGTCCCCTCTTAGAACAGAAGGATATGTATTCTATCATTATAAAAAAGAGCCAAAAGGCAAGAGTGATATTTTTGCTTTCGAAAAAAGAATAAATACTTTTCTTAAAATATGTGCAGTGATTATCTACTTGTTTCATGTGACTTCATTTCTTTAAGGCCGAAGAAGCGATTCCAACATCATCTACAGAAAGCCAAGAATCAAGTAGTAAACATAAACAGGAGCAAAACCCAATGGCCCAGTTTCGGCGCTCCATGACTGTTGCTACCCCAGAGACTCCAAGGTTAAAGCCTGGCTTTTCCTCTACTCCCAAAGGAGTATGTCAGCCTAACCAAACAGAGAACATCACAGCAGGGAACCTTACTACTCCTTTGGATATACAACGAAAAAAATGGGTAATGTTCATCTTTGTAGCAATGTATAACATTATATATGAAATATGATTAAAAACCGTTCGTGTTTTGAGATATACTAAATGTTCAGAGCCAAGACTGCTTGAGCATTGATAGTTAAGTTCATTTTTGTAATCTTTTTTCTTTTGTTCTGTATGCTTTTTTACAGTGAAAAGTTTTATTAATTTGGGAAGTAATGTATATCAAATTTTTGTTCTGTTCCTACAGGGAGTATCCATTCCAAACGCTAGCCCTAATTCTTCAACCACACCTTTGGGAATGATTAAAGGTGGTGGAGAAACACCAAGAACATTTCTGCAGCCAGGGTTTAGGGCAAACTTTAATTTAGAGGTAAGGCATTATCTCTCTTTTTCTTGTTTCTAGAAAGCAATAATTTTATTTTTTTTATTACTGGCAAACTTACTTTGTGACTATTTGATCAGAAATCAGATTATTTTATCATTTGTCATATTATTATTATAACATACTTTATTATTACAAAAAAAAGATTGGATCATGGGAATGACGAGAGCAGTGAACTCTCTACAGTTGGCATTGACTTGGTAGAATCTTTTATTTAAGAATATAGTTTACAAACTTCAAAAGCGTTTCTATTAGAATTTTTAACATTTGAAACTTTAATCTCACTTGAGCCTTTTGAAAATTTAGATAACTGTCAAATTATGATCTGTCCAGAAACTTAAGCAGTCTGATATACTTTCATTTTTATACAATAAATTACTCTTGCTCTACTCATGCTAAAACATTAAATTGGTCATGACAGAATCAGTGATATTCTTGGCTTTAACTGATAAATAGCAGTGGAAATCTTTGTCAATAGTTACATGTTTGTGTTTTTTCAGTCCGTACAAGATCTGTGGATTTGCGCACGAGACAGTGTAATGTTGAAGTAGTAGTTTCTTTCTCACCACACGGAAGCCATGGTGATTTTGATTTATGTATTTTTTCCCTCTTCAACAGTCTGTTCTCACCCCAGATGCTGCACAGAATGACCTTGACAAATCAACAGTAAGTTCAAATTTGATGATTTGATCTTTTTGTTTGACTGTTTATTTAATTTTTCTTAAATTTAGACCCATTTCTTATTGTCAGAGTATTTTTTAAGATTTTGTTTGATTGAGGAAGAAATTTAAATTTTTCAGCCTCTCGGGGAAGTGTTCAGACGACAGATTACCAAAGCGGCTCAGAACACTGCGAACTTGGTAGATAAAGATTGGGCACCAAGTCAAAGTCAGGTAAAAGTTAAAAAAAGAAAATCCTGCTATTATACATGCAGATATATATAAGATATACTCAGTTATAAAATTCAGTATCAGCATTTCCCTCACCATTCATCCTGATCAGAAGGGATCCTTCAACCTGAAATGTTGTCAAGTTTGATCTGTTTTGGGGTGTCTGACTACTTTAGAGTTATTTACTTTGAATATGTATGTAAAGCAATGTTTCTAGAAACCTCTCACAGTGTGCACTGTTCATTTCATGTATCATCATTAGGGGTTTCCCTTTCTTTATAACAAAAATGTTGGAAAATATGATAATACATTGCAGTGTTCAAAGCTGTCGTTAGCCTATTTCATCTATTACTTCTGATTAAACGGAAGAATATCCGGCTTCCTTTTATTTTTGTTCAATTGTTTAAACTTAAAATATAAACATATTGTATGGATTGCAACATAGATAGAAAAGTAGAAGTAAAGCTCTTACAAAGTCCAAAGTTTCAGTAGCATGAAGCAGACTAAATAATATTAGATCATGTCCTAGACAGGACGCTAGTTTGTCATAGGTTTACTCTCTCAGCAAAATATTCCAATATTGAGGATAGGGAAAGTCTTCTTTTAAAGTGGTTTTCCTCAAGATCAGTATTGGCATGGCGAGGATTCCAACCCGTGACATGGTTGCAAGGTAAACCATCTTACATTGTGCCACACAATCATTTAAACATTCTTTTCATTGTTATATCAAGGCAATGACTCAAATTGAGCTTAGGACTCAATTTAAGAAAAATGTTTGCACGTTTTACTTTCAGATGAAACTAAGGAAGTTGACGTATTGTCTTGTAGGAGATTGGCTCCCTCGATAATTGAACTTTGTTTTTTTATATAACTCGAGCATCCTTTTACTTGTAATGCTTCAAATTCCAGGTGGAAGAGTTGCCTCCTCTTCATGATGTAGTGATTGCTGTGGCCAAGAAGTTGGGCCGGAGTCACAACGAATACAACGAGCTGGTGGTGGAACTTGGTGGGAGCTACTCGTGGGACTTCAACGATCAAGTCACACATTTTGTCTTTCAGGTAAGTTCCAAGGAAAAAACACAGGGAATGATTTGGTCAGAAGTGAGGTGTATGTAAGATTTGTCTCAACAACTTGAAGCATTTGCTTATACATTATATATTTTCAGCATTCACTCCATTTTTTATGAGCATTGAAGTGCTGAGATAACTAAATTATGTGTCAACATTTTTTTTTTTTAATTTTTACAAATGACTTTGTCATACCTTGCTATTGAACTTTCCAGTTTTATTTTAAGAAGTGAGTAACATTTGATGAAAATTCAATCATACATGAGATTTAAGCATACAGTTAGGTAACCTTTAACAGTTAGAATCTTTATAATATTAATTAATTATTTAAAAGGAAAAATCTGGTTTTAAATTATTTTAAAATCGTTTGTTGAAAACATGAGACTTGGGTGACTGGATTGTAGAAGATTGTAATATTTGTGACTTCTTACTGGCATATTTTCTTTAGTGAGTGATTTTAATCCACGGAAACTAATTTAATATTTGTTTTGTTTTTTTCTAACAGGGTCGTGTCAATGACACAAATAAAGAATTCCGCAAGGCGAGAGATGAGGGAAAGATAATTGTTTCTCCCCATTGGTTGTACATGGTAATTGTTATGAAAATAATATTTTAAAATTTTGTTCAAAACGTGGACCTGAATTTGTTGAATTATAATTGCGTTTTATTATGATTATTTTTTGTGAATTTCTCCATGTTTTGATACTTACTGGAATTTGTCTTCAGACCCAAATTGCTTCATACTGTCCAATATCTTCAACGAAAAACAAATTAACTGAATTTTACAAATTGTAAAAAATTGAAAATATGATGAAGCCTCATGGTGTAATAACTAAAAGGCGAAACAGTTCATGTGGTTTGGCACTCCTTTTCTGAATAATCATAGAACAAGTATTTATTTTCTCAGTATTAACTGTATTTTTAATTCACTTTGTCTTTCGTTAAATTTAGTCTCCTTTCATTTTTATTATTAAGAGTAATATGCCATATGTATGTAGTATGTAGTATTTGTTCAAGATGGTGTGCAATTCCGTTGGCGATATCAGGCCTGCCAGCATTCAGGACTGGAAAACTGAAGTTAAATAACCTACCTACTGTATGATGTGCAATAATTATTTTGTCGAAATATTTTAAGATATATTAAAGTAGAATTTGTTGAAGTTTGAGTGAAATGAATTGTGCTAAAACAATTTTTTTTTTGTCACAATAATTTCAGTGTCGAGAGCAGAATTGCAAAGTAGATGAGACCCTATTCCCACATCACTTTAACCCAAACTTGAATTTGGTAAGTTTTTAAAAAAATATTCATTTAATGGCTTAGGCTGAGGCCAACTGTCCCCTCCGTACCACAATGGAGGTCAGCTGACCTCCTATGCATTACTGACTTATTTACGCTCACACTGGCCACTTTGTTAGACCTTCACACAAATAATCATAGAAGATGTCAATGTGAACAGATCTTTTTAAAATTTGAACTCAAGTTTAGTCACTTACTTGTGCTGAATGTGTAATAGTTTGAAAGATGGTGGTATTATTATTTTTTTTTAAGTAAAAAAAACAGGAAAAAAGGTGACCATGAAACATAGAACTGCATACCAGCAACTTATAATCCTTTTTTTGTTTATTATTTTACTTTTTGCCATTTTTGCCCGCCAATATCTATCAAAATATAGCTGGTATCAAGAAAAGTAAAAGTAAATGCAAATTTTTGTGTTTGCTGGTAGTTGGATACCAGCGGGAACTTGGGTCTACTTTTTTGTTTGTTTAATTTGCTTTTATTTCATACACGATTGTAATTTGCATGTAGAGGCAGTTGCTGTAAAAGTAAAGTTTCTCCAAGGATTATGAGGTCTGTAAATATCTATACTATATATATATTTGAGTAGAATTTAATCAATGTGGTCAGAGTAATCTCAGCAACAAAGGCAGATTGAAACTCCAAATTTGGTCTAAGGCTAGATATT
>JBDFRD010576500.1:0-17488 GCA_039654405.1 Bullina lineata | reverse complement strand
TGAAAGTCAGAAACAGTGGAAAAAGTTCTAATAGGGTAAACACAGATTTTTTTCAAAGTGTGTATAACCCCCCTTAAACTGACCTGTCTCTTGAGTTTCCGTTCTTTAATACTGCCATAATAGGTGAGAATTTTGAAAGCAGGGCACCATTTTTTCAACTCCATCTCCCAATTAAGCATCACACTAGTGGGTACAACAATAAGATGAGGTCCCCAAATTCCTGGGAAAAAAATGTAAACATTTTGATAAACCCTCACCCCTAGTTTATTTGAAAGGCAAATTTTCATTAATGACAACAATACAAATCAGTCAGAAAAGTCTGCATGCTTCAGTTTATCAACTCTGTCAAACACTAGTTATATCAAAAATTATTAATCATCATCACCCCTGCACATAACTTGTAAATCCCAACAATTAAACTTCCAGGTTGTATTCAACACCAATATTTAATGTACATACAATAGCTGACCAATTGAATAACAATCAGACCTTACCATGACCATTGTTTTAAAGAAAAAATATGAACCTTACCTTTCTCACAAGCCAGATGAGCCAACAAGGCAATAGTCTGGATGGTTTTTCCCAGACCCATTTCATCAGCCAAGATCCCATTCAGGCGTTTGTCATTCATTGTTGCCAGCCAGTCCAGACCAACATGCTGATACTCTCTTAATGTATGCTTCAGAAGGAATGGCACTTTTGTTCTCACCTAAAAGAAAATAAAAGAATCTATAAATGCTTGATTCCATTAAGAGCAAAGACATACTTAAAATGATATTGAACCAATAAAATAGGTGATAAGACTTTTAAGGAAAAGCTGTTGTGCATTAATTAAGCCCCGAGAATGCTTAGTACTTCTACTTGATGACCAAAGAGTGGAGAGATGCATTCCTTCCTAAGTCCCTGCCACAGTAA
The DNA here is from genome assembly GCA_039654405.1 of Bullina lineata. Lineage (NCBI taxonomy): Eukaryota > Metazoa > Mollusca > Gastropoda > Bullinidae > Bullina > Bullina lineata. Next base: position 16,573 of record JBDFRD010576500.1, on the reverse strand, counting down.
ACTATTGCCTTTTGACGTGTATCCCAGGGACAGATGCAGCAGCTAAGCCAACAGAGGGCAATACACAAGGGCCTACATTCAGAACAACTGATAGTCATGTGGTACAACAAAGGCCGTCTATATGCACCTTCCCCACATTGGAAAAGCTGTTTCAGGAACTAGCCTCATCAAACCCTCACCTCGGCTTACAATTGTTGTTTGTCCACACAACTCAGTTTTGAGAAATCACGTTTCAAAGAAATTTTGGTACATGTAATTGTGGACATACGACAAATACATTTGGAATTTTTATACTTAAAGTGAACTGATGGTCTTGAGAATACAAAGACATGTAGTAATAGCCTATGGAAGGCCTTTGATGGGTTTAACTCGGATTTTGTGAAAAGTGGACATACGACACTTATGAACTGAGGGGACGAAATGTTTAAAGTTTATATTGGGTGAAAAGGTTAAGACCCCTGTATGGATTGTAATTAAGATTTCATTTTACCTCTGTGGTCTCCAGAGTATATCCTTTAGGCTGTAAACTTTGGGCAGCAGCTGCAATGTCATTAAATTCCTTTCCAGGACCTTCTGTGTTGGATTCTTCACCCTGAGAAATAAGCAAAGTATAATGATCACAACTGTCTACTACACATTTTTTCATATTAGAAATTTTGTGTGGGCGCGAGTATGTGAATTAAGCAAGCAAAGTTCCTTCAAGGCATATCAGGCCCATAGAGCCGGAGCTTATCCCGGTTTCGGTAGCGTGAAGCGGAACAGATGATTTTAAATTATCTCCTAGACAGGACGCTAGTCTGTCGTAGGCTTACTACCCCAGCAGAATATGCGGGTACCCAATTAGCACATGGGTGAGGAGAGGAAAAATAGTGTAGTCTTTCCCAAGGGCACAACATGGGTGCCACTGGATTCGAACCCAAGACCCATGGATTAGGAGTCCTACGCCCTAACCATTCGACTACCGTGCCACTGACATGTGAATTAAGGTACCGCGGAAACACTTGTATAAACCTTTTCTGTCCTGTAAATACATTTCTTTTCAACTAAAAATAACATACTACACAACGTGAGAAATATTTGTACATAGCTGTAACCAAATTTTTTGGGGGATTTTGCTGATCCAGAGACTGGTGTATTCAGATAAAAAGTTATATTATAATTAATAGCAAAAAAATCGTAGTGACCCTTTAAAATAACATATAAATGGGCAACTTTAGAAGTGGTCTTGCCTTTGATGTACTTCCAGCAGCTGTTTCCTCATTTTGTACTAGAAATTCCAAACCAAAATCTTGCTTTTCACTGTTGGTGTTTTCTCCATTATTAACGTCTTTTTCTTCTTCTTCCTCCTCTGCAGCTTCTTCCTCTTCTGAAGATTCACCAGATTCTTTCTCCGATTCTACAAAATGAAAATGTAAAAAAAAAAAAAGGAAGTAAAAACAAAACCATGAAATAGAGTCAAATGAAGTTTTTAATGTATATTTTACATTCTGAATGATAGTTAGAACTTTATTTCCATCTCCCTTGTGTGTTCAAAATATACGACTCAAAGAAATAAAATAAAATTTACATTAAAATTAAAACAATTTCATGCCCCTAGACAACCAATGAACTTTACACATTTGTACTGTATTAGTTTAACTCTGCTATAAATAAAACATAGCCAAGTTTTATTGACAAATTATTCAATTCATCCTTTAAGCAAGCACATAAAGCCTATTTCAGATCATTGTGAGGCAAGCAAACGTGGAAGTGAGCAAGTCTTTCATTTCTCCTACCTGACGACTCCTCACTGCTTTCATCATCATCCTCATCCAGACTATCCTCCTCGGGCATTTCAAAGTCACTGTCATAAGCACCAGCATATTTTTTTATTAGTTCTTCCACACTCATCCCACCTATGTTAAAAAAGGGAAAGAAATAACAATGAGAATGCATACATTTCAGTTCTGTGTTTTACAAATAATCGATTTTTTAAAACTAATACCTTCATTTCAACTTTTCAAACCAACAATTATCGGCTATCATTCATCAAAAACAAAATTTTAAAATTACAAAAAAAGGTGGAAAAAAGATGTACCTTCCTCTTTCAGGTCTGAAAGTTCTTCGGAAAAATCTTTTTTCTCATGTTTTTCTTGCTCATCTATTGTTTCTTCCACATCAGACTCCTCCTCACCCTCAGCAGTAAAATCATCATCTTGTTTCTGTAGAAATAAATCAAGATAAAACTATTATGCAAGGCAATGAAGATGTTGCATATGTATTTTTGTGCCACATATTATACCCACATGCTCTCCATGTCTATCTAGCATTAGGAATCAATCCACTAAAGCAAAGCCATGAAGAGAATGTGTGTCAAGAGACAGTTGGGTACCAATACCAACAAATCCACAGAAATACTTATTTGAATGTGTGTACTTGAAGATTATTTCAGACTAGACTAACACTTACCTTTTCTGACTTAATTTCCTCTTCAATTTTTTCTTCTTCAAAGTTCAAGTCGCCTGAGGGTTTGTCCAACATTTCTTTTGGCAGTGACTTCAGCAATTCCTCCAAAGGCAATTCACTTTCCTTTTGAAGAGCTTCCACCTCAAGCTTGGTTGCAGTCTGTTTCAATTTAGAAATAAAAATTAAAGGTAAAATTTTTGTAGCATTCCGTAAAAAGGCTAAAAAATATTTATCGTGAGGAAGGCACAATGTTGACTATTAGTCTTGGTATTCCTCACTGCAGCCATTGCTGACAATACTATCGCTTTCGTTATTTTGCTTCAATAAATTTTTGCTTAGATCCAAACGTAATTTACCACAGACAAAATGCAATAACACTTAAAGTGACTTGTTTAGATCTACCTTGTAAACACTTGGGAAAACACTGAAGGTAACGGATTCAATGTGTACAGAGGGGTAAGTTTCAAGTGAGGGGAATGTTTGTCGAAACTGGAGTATTACGAAAGTTATAAAAAAAAAAGTCTTTTTAAACATACACAGAAAACCCGTTTCCTACTCACCTCATCCACTCCAGACTCAATTTCCTCCTTTTCTATAGTTTCTTCATCATCGCTGCCACTCCCCACAGGATGGAATTCGGCTGAAAAACAAAGAAAAAATATTTTTTTTAAGATTTTACATGGACTTACATCGTGAACAAAAACATGAAAAACAAATTTGTTACTGAAACCCCACCAATTTTGCTATGCTTGACAATTTCAAATATAGATTTATCTACAATACTCTATAAGCACATACGATCAAAACATAATTTGTCGATAGACACTTACTATCAGCATGATCAGATTTCTCAGCGTCAGAAGTTAGAGATGGTGTTCTGCTACCACTTGCATTCTGGAGTCCTGCTGTCAGCCAAGATGAGTACTTTTCAGTTTGATCCACTATAAAATTTAAGTGCAAGTCTAAAGCCTTTTTCTTTTTCTCTTCCAAGCGAGTTGTCTGTTTATACTGCACAACCTGCAAAACATTAAAATCTTCATTAGCAGATGCCAGGCCAAAATCAATCTAAATGTTACAAAATATTGCACGCTTTTAGTATGAATGTCTAACTGAAGATCAGGATCTTGAATGTTTCTTAAACACTATATTGTACATCAGAGGGACTTACTGTTGGCTACAATGATAGTTATTAACAAAAAATTACTAATTGTCAATTCAAAGAAGAACTGGCCACAATAGATTGTGCAAAATAGTATCGATATAAGTTTTTTTATCACCATGAAAAAAAAATTGTATGTCATCCGTGTTCACATTCTAGTGGGCAAAAGGATCCTCAATTATTGCATATGCCCCTGTATTTTTAGATGCTATCCTTACAAGTCACATTTTATTCATCCTGAGATTAATACCTTTATTTTGATATACGAAATGTCCACAAAATTGAATTCTGAAATTTTACTTGTGGAGGGAACTTTGTGAGGCTCATTTTGTGAAATGCGCTCTACAAAACATTGACACTGCCGGTTCAAATTCAAATTGAGAAAAAATTTGGGATGTCTGTTATAAACTATCCACATGCTTATTCACTTGTAACAAAAACATATCTAAATGTAAAAGTGTCACACCTTTTCAATGTTTGTCCAGAATTCCTTGACCATTTTTGCCATCTGACTTGCAATTTTCTTCAACTTGATAGCCTCCTCTTTCTCAGCACGCAACTCCTTTTGTTCTTGCTCTTTGAAGTGATTTGAAACCATTCTAGCGAGCTGGGGAAAATTAACAAAATCATTATTTTATCATGAGACGTCAAATAAAACAACTATACTTCGTCAAACTACAATTTAAAATAAGGATCTATCAAATTAATTAATCTATCTATAGAACTCGATACACTTCATCTCGGGTTGATTTTTAGACCCAGCTTGAAAACAATTCAGAATCTCACATCACACCAACTGTCATCTACTTTATGTTTTAAAAAAATCTAAAATAAAGACGATAGAAGAAATCGTCTTGAGCCGTTCCTCTGTCAAGAAAGTCTACGTGAAGATTTCACACAGGTAGATTTCAGCCAACCAGATGCTTACAACTACAGTGCAAAATTTGTCAAATTCATAATGTAAAAAGACAAGATAACTCAATTCTATTTATTAGAAATGGACGATTTATTTAGTAGCATAACAATTTATGAAGTTCTATTTGAAGCTATTGTTGATTTATGTGGTTTCTTTTTTTCTTTTAACAAGTATCATTTACTTGATGGGATTTTCTAGACCACTTCGAGAGTAAAGGGGTTGTTGAGTCAATTTTTTTAATTAGATGGTAGGAATTTTTTTTTTTAAGTCAATTTTAAAATAATTTCCTATTTCAACATGGAGAAATGATTCGCACACAACAGAAATATTGAAGTAACTCCTACATAAAAAGCAAGGAAAATGTTTACATTTCACACCTCTTCCTGTAACTTTTCTTTTCAAATATATAGAAGCATACCTTTTTAGCAGCAGCTTTCTTCCACTTTCGTTCCTGAACAAAATCAGCAGCAAGCCAGGACATCTCTTCCAAAAGGTAATCCCAATGGGCTTTTTGACGCTGTGGTTCTTGTACTCTGGGCAAACGCTTTGCAGACCACAACCCTTCTTTCCTTAGTTCATTAACTCTTTGGAGTACTTGCGCTTCCTGGAACAAAAATATAATAGCTTTTATATTAGTCCACATGTAAGATCTGATTTCCCAGGAGACAAGCTTTTTTTGAACTGAACTACAAGGCTCATATGTGTGCGTATTTGTTCAATCTATCATACACAAGTCTAGACATTCCATTCCTTTTTTTTTAAACTGGGCTTTACAAAATATGAAAACAATTGTCAAGGGAATGATTTCTGTATCAAAGAGGCATCTTTATTTTATTTTTTTTTTTAAATAATTCAATTTAGAAGCATCACCACCTAGAACACTTAAATCTATATTACAGTAATATCAGATTGCCTTGGAAAAATAGCAAACGTTGTTGGATCTATTCTCATCAAACCTGTCCATACAGAATGAGAAAATGAAAAATACATCCAAAAATAATATAGCCACCTGAAATTGAAAGTAATAACCAGATTACTTCCAGAATGAGTCAATGGCAGAATGAAACCTTTGAAGTTTTATATGAGCAAGTATAGTTATGATATAGTATGTGTGCAATAAAGTATGATTCAGAGCTATCTTACCTGCTTTGCCCGTTCAACAATCACATCTTGTGAGCCTGTGACATTTTCATAGACAGAAGAAAGAGATTGCTGTCTTGACCGGCCAGGGGAATGTCCAGGGAGTTTGATGCTTTTTGAGGCGATAGGTTGACTGGAATAAAAAGAAAAGTAAAAAAGGTACTACAGTGTAAAGCCTTAATTGAATTCATCATCATTGTCCCTCATCCTTATCAGGCTATAGGCCACATACAAGGGATTTCCACTTCATTCCGTCCCAGGATAAGTCTGCCAGTTCTGACCATGTTTGTCCTCTTCCTTCTTTTGTCTTTCTCCACATTTCCCTTGGCTTTCCCAGTTTTGGGGTTCCATGGGGTTCCACTGCAGTGCCTGTCTGGTGATGCTACCAGGTGATCTCCATAAAGCATGCCCAATCCATCTCTATTTTCCTAGCTCTTCTATGAGTGCCTGCCTATTTCTTGATCTTATCTTCCCATTCGATCTTAAAATCTTCTTTAGGCAACTGTTCACAAATGTCTATCTTCTTCAGTATTAATTGAATTTTTTCAAATTCCTTCAATGCTTTTATAATCAAAATAGCCAGTTTATAGAAGGAAACAGCAAGCCGCTGTGAGGCTCTCGTTACCAAATGCCCAGTGACAATAGTGTATCGCTGACAATAGAATGGATATGAATAGGCTACTGTTAACATTGTCTGTGGTTAGGCACATATCTGAATCTAACAACATAAGTCTCCTCGAGTCGAAACCAGGACCCTTGGATTAAAACTCTAAATGTTCTAACAATTGGGCCACAGAGCCACACAAGAATAATTAACTGCATGTAAAACAGATAATTTGATTACAAGAACAATCAGATTGTCTTCACATGAAAATTGCAACACCGCCCAATGAACCACAATGGGAAGGACTCAGTAGCACAAACATACAGCATCAGTAAGCAACGACACAAATGACGGATAATGTTCTTGGTGAACTAATGTCCAACCAGTGAAAACTTTTTAAAACTCTGCTCCACACTAAAAATCAAATTATGCAGAAAGCTGCCACTACAAATGGCCAAACTTGGACATGTAACAACACTATATATCAGTCACGTAATCAGCAGAAAATTTATGTACAAACAAGATTGACAATCATAAAATTTAAACAAGCCCTCATCACTTTCACACGCATTTTAAACATAACAATACCTTGAACTCCCAGATTTTATCATGTGACCATTTGACTTAGAATCTGTAGACTTTGTCAGGTGCTGCTGAAGCTCAGAAGAAGTGGCTGTTGTGAGAAGAGTTCCTGTCATAATGCTGGTGGTGATCATAGAAGTAGTATTCATAGCTGAAAATGAAATACAGTGTTTTATTATTTTGAAAGGACCAAAGCAAATTGAAGAACTTTATGCAATTTTCTTCACATTAAATACTCACTGCCCAAACTATTATCATACAGAATAGGTTCTCATACATGCATGTTAATCCACTAATTGGAAGAGAACTGGAAACCACATCATTAAAACTAAATCATATTGTTCTGCTTGCTATTGTTATTTATTACTGCTATACAACAGATGTGCTGTTGGACATGAAAAAACTTTATTTACTGACTTCTGAGGTTTCATTGATATAATTCTTTCAAAAGTCATCTTTTTTAATTGCTTCTGTCACATTTTGAAACACTAATTCAGACATGCCAACCCCATTTGAGGCTTGAAGTAATCACGAGCTGAACTCGCAGTAAAATGAGGATCCAAAATAGTAAGAAAAAAACGCAACAGTAATGACATTTAAAAGCACATATTCGTTGCATCCTCGTAATTTGGCCGTAATTTCTGATGGCTCCAAGTAATTTCTTACTGCGAATCCGTAAAGTTGGCATATCTGCTAATTATTCAAGCACATAAAAACAAATTTTATTGCCACTTTGCAGATTACTCGGTGCTTGATTTTTTTATATCTCTACTCGTTTAAACACAGGACACTTATTAACATGTGTGTATCTTATTTCAAGACTCTATAGAATTCTATTTTTCATTTAAATGATCTTCAGTATCATGCAATATTATTATTTTCAAATGCAAGGAGTAATATACTGACAATTAAAAGCAAGCGGTTCTTGTACAACTCAAAAGGCAACTAAATACAGAGAATCAGTCTTTCTAAAAGAAAACCTGATGTCATACACAATTCCGTTTCAAGCTCAAGAGATGACAGAACACAACAAATAAGGCGTGTTGGTTTAACAAAATATGCTGCCTGAGACAACATATATTAAGCCTATATTACTTGATGATAGAACTGATCAAAGCGACATTTAACGTTGGAAAAAATAAAAATGTCAGAAAGCTGGTTAAAGGATATTTTCCTTTCTCCCACAAAATCTGACTCTAATCTTAAGGTTAAGAGGAACCTAAGAAAAATAAAAATTGCGATCATCAATTTGAGTATATTGGGATATGTCAGTCTATATTATTTTCTCAGGAATTTGAGATCTGTCAGCTGAAACTGAAGAAGAAAAAAAAAGGCAGTATTGGGCCAAGCAGATCTGAACATTTTTGAAAAATCAGAAAGGCTCAATCCCTTGAAACGCCCATTCTTGTAAGAAATACCTCAGATGGATTTAAAAAAAAAAAAAACACCTTTTGAACTGATCACACTAGAAAGCTACATTTTGATCTTCAAAAATATTAAATGTTTCTGTATGCTGACACATTTTGCATGAATGTTTGTACATTTTAATTTTATGTCCTTGTAATAATAAATTCCCAGTCTCACATTAGTAGAATTGGCTGCTTTGTCATTTCCTACGATCACCACAAAAAAAAAGTTGAAACTTATGGCTACAACTTTACAAAATCTGCCTGAAGCCAAAACAAAAATGTATACATGACATTCAAAAACACTTTTAGGGTACAAAAGGGGGGACAAACTGGCCAGTGACTATATCAAAGTGGGCTTTCACGTGCCTTGCAGTATCTAATATGCCACAAGGAGGAACAACAAAAGTTGGTTGACAATAACATTCCAGGGAGACTAAAACTGCTTTCAACAAAATAAGTTGCAACTGAAATCTGAAAAAGCCACAACACCAAATGATACCTGTGATGGGAGAAACGATTGGAAGAGTCATTGAGTGAGATGGCAACACAGATAACTGCTTCCCACCACTGATGCTTTTTTCTGAACCTAGAAGCACAAGTGTAAAACTTTACACACAGCACAATCGGTTTGAAATAAAGGCTGCTATCATTACTCTTTAGAACAGACACTTCATAAAATGACATTACATCTACAATCCTTGAATCATTTACCCTAACAGATATTAAAATCAAGACAGAAGTAAGAAAAATAAATTACATGCAAAACAAAAACAAGGAAACAAAGATAAGTAATAATCTGAAGAATACATCAAAAGCCAAGAAAGAAAAAAAATCACTGCATATGAATAATGACTTCGCTAAAACAGAAATGAAAAGTGATAACTAAGTACAGAATGAATCGGTGAATAACTTTAAGAAGCAAAACTAAATAGAAGTGGCCAATGAAAGAAAGAAACTCAAAATCTGAGAAACCACAGGGCCAGGGTTATCATCTTAACCAACAACTGAGGCCATAACCGAAGAAAGTACTGGAATTCTTCCATGCAAAATAATATGGTGCACAGTGAATAATATCACTAGCACTACATTTCCTTATGACAATTACATACTGACAGAAATAGATCAGCAACAAAAGAAAGAAAAAAAAAGGACTGATTGATGAACCTCCAGAAACACGACTCCACAATAAACTGATCACAGCCCAAATAATAATCCAAAAATAAAGTCTCGAAAACAAAGTGATCACAAAGGAATAAAATAATGAAACCAAAAAGTCCCGCGATACCCTTCACATAGGCAGTGAGCTGCCTGAGAAAGTCGTCTATCCCCGGAGATGTGGGGTAGTTAGTGTTGGTGAGTGATGAGAAAGGGGCGAGGGATTCACTACTACCTTGCTGACTCAAGGCCGACACTGAAGGGGGAAGTGTGGTGGAAATAGCCACGGGAGTGGCCAAGGGAATATTACTGCCCGCACTGGTCAGTACTTTCACCTGTAAAAGAAAACATTGAACATGGTATAAATAAAATTATAACTTAACTATTCCTTTTCACCAATTACTAATTACCATTAAAACATTTAATTCCAATAGTTGGATATAGTTACCACAAATGTAATTTTTGAAATAACTTGTATGCCTTTAACACTCCTGTTACAAAAAATCAGGGAAGTTAAAAATATCTAATTTTTGAAGCTATGGAAATGTGCCTTGTTATGATACATTATTCAGTTAGCTATTTATACTTATCTTCGTAACTTCACCTAAAAACAGTTTTTCCATAATATAAACAGAAATGAAGTGCGAATTAATAAAATAAAAATACATTAAAATTGTACAATGGTAAGCATTATATTGCCATAATGCACAGCAAAACTATCATTTTCAAGGTAACTTGTATGTTTTATATTCTACATAAGGTCAGGGACATGTACAAATCTGATATTTTTATATTTATCTGAGCTATGGAACCGAGTCCAATGTATTCAAATTATGTAAAAAAAACAAACAAAAAAAGCAATTTTACCAGAGTTTCACTTAAATCATGAATAATGTCCATTTTTTCTCGCTGGAAAATCATAATTTTGATCCTTACCTTTTATTTTCAAGTAGCAAATCTCATCATACAAGACGCACTTAACCAGAGACAGAATTTCTCTACATATTCTTCAAATGCAAACAAGCCTTTTCATAACTATGACAAACAGACATTACCTCTTCATTGATTCTCTTTTCCTGAAGTTCGTCTTCATCACTATCAAGTTTGCTTCCTTCAAGAAAATTTAACAACGGCTGTGTCGGATGTTTTTTCCAAGAATGGAAGTCAACCATATTTCCACCTCCCTGGAGGTAAAAGAGCTCAGTCAGATTCTCTCTGTACTTCACTTTAATTTCTTTCATCTTCTGACGCTTATGGGCACAAACAGAATGCCTCAGGTTCTCAATTTCTTTTGAAGCAGGTGGTTTTTCTTCCAACTTAATTTTCTTTGCAGGGGGACCACTTAAAGTTGATGAGGCTGGCCTAGCAGTGCTTCCAGTCAGCGTGACCGCCTGCTGCTGTCCTATTGTCAGAAGCTTTATATCTTTGGCGCTAATGGATATGGTGGTCGATGAAATGGACGACTGTGCTCCTGTCGATTGGACAGCACCAGGAGCAGTGACAGACCGCTTCAGCCCCCCTGAGTGTTGCTGCTGTGAGCCGCTCATGTTCGCTGTCAGCGAAGAAAGACTCTGGTTTTGGTTGGAGACATTGGGATTGGCCAGGCCGCTTTGCTGTCCAAGGTGATGGACTGTAGCCCCGGAGGCAGTTCCAGCTTGCTTCTGTTTGAGTCGCTGCTGCTGTAACAGCCGAGCTTTGCGCTGTTGCTCTAATGCTGCCGCAGCTTCTGGGCTGGTAGCTGTGACAAATGTGAGAGGTGTACCAGATGCCTGCAGTACTTGCTGTAATCCCTGAGCAGAAACAGTGGACAAACCCACTACACCTGCAATAATAAGAAACCACAACATCAAATTCATTTTGCCGCAACGTTGAAAATTTTAAGTGCCATATTTTCACACAAAGTTTTTAAAAATAATAATTCTTATCCTCTACATGAAATTTGTTTTACACTATTGTAACACATCAAAATTTTAAACATAAATTGTTCTAATATTCCCTCATAAAAGTCACAAAACATTTGTTAAAAATAGACATACCACCTGCAAAAAGATTAGCTTATTGTTCATGATGAGTCAGCACATAAGGCAATAAAATGTAGATTATTTCTACACTCATGGTCCCAAAAGACAGGATGACCACTGCATAATCAGACCCATATTTGATACACTTAGCCACATAAAACAAACCTGAAGCAGAGAGTTGTCTTTGAATAATATTGATGGTCTGAGGGGACACCAAGCGTGCTGTGGACAAAGCTGATCCAGCAACTTGTAAGGGCTGGGCAATTGATTGACTGCTGATAGTCCTTGGTAAGGTAAAGCTAACTGTAGGAAGACTTACTCCACTTGCAGTTGGCAAGACACCTGAAAACAAAGGAAACATTTATAATATGATCTTAAAGCATATTTATCTAAAGATTAAGTTGACAGCAAATTTTTAAGGATGTAAACCTCGATGCCTTTAATGGTATCAAAGACAAAATCAAAGAATCCACAAGCCGTATTGCAGTCTTACCAATAGCAGTCTGTTGGCCACCAAGACTTGTGAGTGCTTGAAGTTGACCTGCAGTCAAGACAGTCTGAGATACTGACACCTGAGCTTGAGACTGGGCCGTCTTAGCAGCAGACTGCATAGCCCTTTCAGTTGGATCACCTTTCTGCATCTTCCCCACCTGAAATAGAAGAAAAAGAAATTCAGTGCTCTCAGCTGACAAAGAAAAGTAAATTAACCAATTCCTTGAAAGAAACGTCTCCGTTTCGCAGTCAATAGAATAAGGACTTAACATTATAAAAAATGAACAAAATACATAATAGCAACTCCTCTTGTTGTGGACTATAGGCCGCAATATTTTAAATCTAAATTTCGGTCATGGTTCAGATTTTTCAACAAAGCTAAAGCACAAAGAGAACATCACAATGGTAAAATGTGATGTGTATGGAGTGATCAATGATTGAGTATATAGGAAGATGAATGAGAGTCAGAATACAGTTTCAGGTTCCCAGGCTTTAATAAACTGTGAATTGGACAGATGGATCCTGAAGTACAAAAACAGAAAGCATGTATGAAAAGTCACATACATCCTTGCACAGACAGATACATCCTTGCATTACAATAACACATATCATTCTTCCCATCTCAGTTTGTTTAGCGGGATGGACAAGAAAGTGCATTGTGCAGGACGACAGGTAATGATAGCAATAATATAATAAGCTTTCACTCCTTAACTTTCAGAACAACAAACATGGTGATAATAAACAACAGAACAAACATGTCGAACTCTACAATACCAACATGCCATAATGTAACAGGACATTATAACATGGACTTAACAGAATAATGAAATATGCTGCTAATGCTAAGAATCAAGAATGTCTCGCAGTCATGTTCATTCCTAAACCTCTCTGCTGCGGAGGCTGTAAGGCCTAGTTCTGAAATAATGCCTGCCAGATTGTTTTGGTTCTAGTACATTCTGGGTGATAGCAGGTTCTACTGTTGACTGACTAGGACTAGCACTAGGAATGTCTTCTTCCGGGACAGAGAAAGTCTCAGTTTGCTCGACTGTCTCATTGGAAGCAGAAAGTTTGACATGGAGTCCTTGTAAGGTTTCGATAGCCTCCTCGTAACTTGAACACTCAGCGATGTACTCATATAGACAGACCAGTCTTGAGAGTAACAGAGGGAGGTATAGTGAAAATTTGTGTTCACCTTGATAGCGCTGCGGTACAGATAGGCCTGTTCAGAATGTAAAATAAAGGTCAAAGATCAAATGACCACTAATAATATGTCATCAATCACGCTAGGTGCATGCTCATCTCCATTCATGATGACCATTATGAGTCAATGAACTCATTCAACCAATGAACATCGAAGTGAATTTTGCCTCTTCAATTGAAAACTAAAACTAACAAGTTCAAGGAGAGCAGCTCTAGCAGGCAGCAAGTCATGCCAATGCATTCTGATTAGCCTAGATGACGACTGCTGGGGCATTCACTCTACTTGGAGTACAGTGCGGGTTCTATGAAAATAAATTTGACGTAGGCTTGCGTTCAACATAATCCCCTCAAAGGATAAAAATATCCAGTTTTCAAATTGATTATCAATTAGTTCTAACATTTTTACTTGCTAAATTAGTAGGTTCATCAGTCAGCATGGCCACTCACAAAACAGGTTCTGAAATAATATGTCCAAGTCTTGGCCTAGAGTAAATTTACCTAACTTGATCATGTATGGGTGTCCAAAGCATGCCGCCATGCTTTCCTGCCTAACTATTTGGCCCAGAAACCACAGGAAGATATGCACACGAAGCCCAGCCATTGGCCAGGTCTGTGGGTATGTTCCTGAATGTATCCCTACCGTGTTTTTACATTATTTCAAGATTGATTGTGAGATCTTGGTTTCTTCATTATCTGATCACCTCCTTCTGCAAACCATTTCCATCCAATCACAGGCTTGGGCTCTTACTACTGCCATATATATACAGTGCAATTCAATTGAATAGTGTAAAATTATGCTGGCGCAGTGACTATTGTGGTCCCCACTACCTCGGGGGTAGACGTATCTTGGGATCTGGCTGGAAACCTGTGCTGGGCCCTAACTTCCCTGATGATAGGACTCTAGCCGGGTTGATTGGGAAGATCCCAGCAGTTTCGAAACTTTTCTGGGCGATGTGGACATTTGTTGTGTCAGTCCACACAGGCTTTAGCACTTGAGCAAAGGTGTCAAGCCCAACACCTTCGCCCGTTTGAAACACATGTTGCTTTACAGCATGTGCCCAGGCTGGTTTGATGGCCCCCAAAAACGCTTGGTCCAGTGGCTGGATGAGGTGACTGGCGTGGGCCAGGAGACAGTATAATAATACACCATGCTCCTGACACAGCTCCAATGTTTCAACCATGGAGGTATGGCTGCTGTGTCCGTCAACCAAGAGGAGCAGCAACTTCTTGATATCCTTGGTTGCCGGAATGAAGATGTCCCTCAGCCATGCAAAAAAAATAGGCGCTGTGATCAAGCCATTTTCAGAAAATTGAAGCTTGGCTTCTGGAAACTGTTCCAGTAGATTCTTTGAGGGTATACGCTTGTAGGGTATATAAGCACAGGAGGATTGTAGTGGCCTGCTGGGTTAGACGCGTCCTGAAGTAAAAATCATCTGTTCCATTTCACGCTATAGAAACCGGGATACCTCGGGCTCTAGATTCTATGACTATGATCAGTATGATGAGCCTCCTGTCCTGCCTGGGCCTTGCCACTTGCCTTGAAGGAACGTTTCTTTTTTTCACTCTCATTCAAAAGTAACGTGACTGGACTCGCGTTTTCGCTGCAAAAAGAACTCAACATCAAGCCTAGACCTAGATCTACTTTCACTTACATTAATCTAGAATTCACATGACGGTAGCAGAAAAAAAAACTGATTGGATTTCATTATAAAACCTATCGTGAGCTTTCCGCACTCGTGGTGAAGCCAACAATAATTTACAATGCGCCTTTCAGTTCTTCGAGTGCGCAACTTGGATGCGCATGGCAGCCTAAAGCAAAGGTTCTTAGGCCCACTGTGGCCGCCATGTTGTGTCTAATGATTTAAGTACAACTTACCCTGACTTTTACAAATTTCTCTCACATTCGTCCTCCATCATGGCCAAAAAGCCCAATTCCAACCGAACCAGACACTTAGCTGAACATTTTTACCCAATGGATACTTTGGGCAGAATGAAAAAATGTCTAAAAAAGCAGTTTTGATCTTTGAGTCGGTAGCCGAGACTCCCTCATCCGAGAACAACGTCTGTAGAATGTGCGCATGCGTCGTTTCATTCTGACGATGGCTGTGGGAAAAACGTTCAATCATTGGTCAATATATTTCAAGGGATCCCCAATGGCGGAAAGTGTCCAGCTAAAACCTATCCTAGGCGAAGTTCTCAATGAAAACACAAGGAGAAAAATATTGAACATTATCACATTTAAAGAGTCATTTTTAAAGATTGACGCAGTAAACACTTTTGATTAAATAACTAAATTAAGTAATTACACTGCCCAATCAATAAGCAATGCAGACCATAAAGGAGAGTTCTTCTCACCATAACCACCCTTTGTGTGTACATTTGTATTGGCTGTCCTAACCTACCACAAGTAGACTACTACATGATGTACTAGATTCTACAAGTACATGTACAAGCAACTATTTGAGACGTTTTTATCTCAAACGCAAAAGTATCTAGATCTATTATATAGATCTAATTGTATTAAAATATCTAAATATTCCTAAAAAACAAAAACAAAAATTTACGTTTGTTTCCGTAATTAACCTGTTTTGACACAAAACCAAATTTGACATGGAAATCAGTGCAGTATAAAACTGATGACGAACAATTCCGTGTCACCAAATTGACATCAGAATTATTGACGAAGTAGTGGAAACAGTTAAGCAAAGTTCCTTCAAAGCCCATGAAGCACCGTTTGCAAAGTTGAAGACCATCTGGAGTTGTTTTGGTTTTTTTTCGGGGGAAAGGGGGGAGGGGGACGTTGATATCGCCTCAAAGATCAAAACTGATGCAAGCCTTGGTTACTTCATTTTTTTTTTTACGCTAGTAAGACATAAACATTCACTACAAAACATAGAAATAATTAAACAGGCCATTGAAATTGCTTCAGAAGACTCATTGGACTCATAAAGAGATCATAATTATTCATTGTACATGTAGTGGCCAACGATGAAGTGAAGAACAAAATTAGGCTAGTAGCCATTGGGCCCTATGAAGACCTTCTCAATACATGTAATGTGAAAAAAGCAACTCAAAGTGAAGTACAAAATGCCGTATGGACAAGTTACTCGTTCAGCCAAATTTGACGAGACAGCCCCATTCCATTATCACTTGTCCATCTTTTCTAAATTATAATATAAATAATATATTTTCCGGAAGTGTTCAGACCTAAACGTCACTATTGGTTTTGTTTTGAAAGGAGAATAGGTCTATTTACCTTTCAGTGTATCTTTCGTCAGCATTTGGAATGACTTGTTTTGAATAAATTAATCAAATAGCTTAATTAATTTTCTAGCCACAGAAATATATATATAAACGTTTGACACAAACTCTCGTGTCCTCGGTAGTATAGTGGTAAGTATCCCCGCCTGTCACGCGGGAGACCGGGGTTCGATTCCCCGCCGGGGAGAT
>JBDFRD010576389.1:0-17491 GCA_039654405.1 Bullina lineata | reverse complement strand
CCCTTTTAGTCATTAATTTACTATTGGTCTAGAAGGATAGCTCATGGGTTCCAATGCATAATACGTTGCTGAATTTTTGGTTTTATTTTTTTTGTTTTTCTTGGTGATGCAACTTTAGCTTTTTCACTTCTTTAGTTTTTCTAGATTAAAATAATGAAAAATTCATTTTAATATAGCCAACATAATACGTTGAAGCGAAAAACATGTTTTGTACGGTCAAATTTACGTGCAATTCCAACTCACATAAAACAGTTGTTGCTTTCATTCTGCCTCTTTGAACAATCTGTGGAGACATGAGGTAAAAATGCCTCGTGAATAATAATAATAATAATAATAATAATAATAATAATAATAATAATAATAGTAATACATTATACATGTAATAATAATGTGTTACTGAGAGTAGATTCAGACACATCTGAAGATTGATTCAGACTATTGCTTGAATTTTTGTACTCTGTGGGAATTTCAATTCGCCCCCTCAATTTCCATCCATTATCATTTTCACACCAGAGATGGCGATAATCAAGCATAAACAGATGGGTTGTCAAATTACATTGAGTCTATCAGACAGGCATTTACCAAGCCAAGAAGAGAAACACAGACAAATGAGTATACATTACTTAACCAGTTTGACAGCGATCTCCAAGAGAAATCAGACACGTAATCTGTATGACAACTCAGCCAAGATGACAGATAGATGGGCAGTTGAACGTCTACCACCAGTTTCACAAAGAACTGCACAGTCAAGCATATAAACAGACAGATGAGTAGACAAATATCTAGCCTCTCAGACAGACAGCGACAGCCACTCAGACAGACAGACAGCTGGGGGAAAAAGTGAATGAGACTGTGTTTCCTTGATGTGGCTTGGGCTTCACGTTATTTTCATCCTTTGAAGACAGTAACGTCGAACGTTGGTTTGTCTTTGCGTATTTTTACGAGATAGCTTCATTTGGTTGTGTTTGCTACTTGACAGACAGACAGACAGACGGACAGACATCTCACCGTCCTCAAAGCAGGAACGAAGAGCCTTCCTCAAGTGGGTTGGACTCCGGCAATGCTCCTCTGCTGGACCGGGGCCGCCTTATAACAGCTTCCCTCCTTAGAAGCAGCAGCTGGAGACAAACCATGACACCATTGAGTTCTCCCGTTATTCTTCGCTCAGTGCCCCGATTTAGCTCGCGTGCCATTGGGCGGTTTTGTTCTGTGGATGATGTATTTGGAAAATCCACGTCGAACGCACGAAGAGAAACAAAGGGATGCATTCTTCCTTTTACCTTTCTTTCTGCAAACATTTATTTTTCCCCCCATTGTGTGAGTAGAAAGCCTCCCGCTCTATTTTTGTCCCTGGTCGCTTTGTGGAGCATTCAAGTCATAAGAATGTATTCGACATGTTTGTTTACCGATCATTAATTTTATTGATAAGATAGATCTATTTCTTGTGCGTGTATATGTGTGTGTGTGTGTGTAAAAAAAAAGGCGGGGGGGGGCGGGGGAGGGTCGCTGCTGCGAAAGCCGAGAAAGAAAGCCAAGAACAATACAATGATTGCTTCTCTTTTATCACTTGAAAGAAAATTGTCCATATCTTCAGAGCTAAAACAGTCTCTAAATGAATGAAAACGTCATATTTGGTTCTTACCCATCATTAAATCGAGATAAGTAGTAGCATATTTTGCAAAATGGACCGCTCAAAATTCTTTGTGTGTGGAAATCCTTAGACATGGAGAAAAATACGAACGTTACTAAATTACATTTGGTATTTAGGAAAGCTTGGAGATATTAAACATAGTATAATTTTGATTGAATCTAGAGTAAAAGTCGAACATTAAATCTTCTATAATCCTTTTCTGAAACACCCAGCATTATTTTTGGCTGGTAACATTATGACATATCCTCCACAATCTTTAGCAGGAACCCAGAACTTTCTTTAGGAAGGAAACTTCAAGTTTATTCACAAAGATTTGTGAGTGCCCCTAATTAACTCTCCTTTGGTTTATAATGTTTTATGTAGTCTTGGTTTCTTTCCTCTTTTGCACAAATGTGTTTGAACTCCATGAATGCAAATTATTCTTCATCTGTGGTTGGGGACGCCATGAAAATGTCCAAACGGCTGCATACGAAACAGTCAGTCCGGTATTGTAGGTTGAAAAACATTTTCAATCAGGATTCCCTCTGAACTGGTAGTGGGAGAACCAAGAAAGAAAGAAAGAAAGAAAGAAAACTGTGCCAATTTCGTGAATAACAGTTTTAAAAAACAACTTCAAGCTGAACAATGGGCATGACTCTTTTTTTTCTCCAAAGAGTGACGTCTGTAGGATTAGACTTGTTCTAAGATCAGACTGTAAGAGGAGTTTTGCCGATTCTTTGAGACAAAAAAAAAGGTTGATTTTGGTAATGCGAGAAAAGTAACCATTTCAGAGTAACGCCTGCTGTTTGATTAGTTAACACTCTTGCGGATCAATTTTAAAAGGCAAAGTCTTGAACTGATGGTCAGTATCTTAGGCCCGGGTGATCAACGGGGCACAGGCAGCTTGTGGCTTGTTCCGTCGCAGACCAGAACAAACTTGACCAGGAAACTAACGTGATCTATGAACTGCAAATTGCTATTGCGGTCATTTCATACAGCTGAAAAAAACAAACATACAAATTCCCGTTTTAGGGAAATATAGTTTGTGATTAGTTAGAGCGTATGGAAGTGAATTGACTCATTTGCAAAGTTGGGGAATGGTACTCTCTTCTGCTGAGTGGGTGACTGTTATCAATTAATTTTATTGTAGGCGTACGTGTATTTGTTAAGGGAATGGTAGTCATTTTGGAAGAGTTTGAAAAATGTTTATTTGCGCAATCGGTGAACTATCAATATGTACGACAATGACATACATTATATGACTAATCTGTCTGGACAAGTAATGGAACACCCCTCTGAGTCTGAATATAAGAACGGTTGACTTTTCCGCTGTGTGTAAGCGGGTGGCTTGCTTTTTGGGGCGGGTGGGAAGTGCCTGCTTCAAGAGTCGTGGTAAACAGTGTTGTAATTTTGGCTGCATGGTGTCTGAGAAAGGAGTACGGGGGCTATCCGGAAAGTGATGTGAAAACAGCCATAACTGTCGAACTAATCAATATTTTTTAATCTGTATATATGAAGTGCAACGGGAAATTCGAAACTTTCTTATGGCCAAATGTCAGTATCACTTTTGATCCTACCATTACATTGAATTTATGGCTGTACGGTGAAAGGTGGAGGGAAGAGGGTGGTAAGATGTTTGCATGAAGTAGGAAAAAAATATTCCAGGCTAGAAGACCGACCGCGCTCTGTGTGCTCACAATTTTCAAGACACGGACAAAACGTTGCTCGAGTTGATGAGCTTATTCGAGAAGATTGTGCATGGAATTATCCATGTGGACTTGAGGTATCGAAAAGTTTCAGTTCGGTGGATTCTAAAAAAAAAGCTGACGGAGAATATCACAAGCTGCAGCGAGCCAATGTTTCGGTGTTGGGGAGAGTCCATTAGCCGATGTGGGAGATGGTAGTGACTTCCAAGGAATTTGTAAAAACCTTCCTGTACGCTCGATTGGTGACGAGATGCCAGAAAGAAACGGGATTTCGTAATCTGGAAGCATCAGCATTGCCGCCTGCACAAAAAATTCAAGTCGCAGCATTTGGCAAATAACTGGGGGCTACCGTGTTGTGGGATGCATGGTGTCCATCTGTTGGACATTCTGCTCATGGACAATGGGTTAATGTTGACCGGCCGTTATTGTGAAACACTTGACCTACTGAGACAAACACAAGAGACCAGGATATCCGAGCATAACAATAACATGCGCAACATCCCATACGGCCAAATTGACAAGACACTGACTTCATCGCTGTGGTTGGGATATTTTACTACACCAACTCCATAGTCCCGACCTGGCTCCATCAGAATCTCTCGTCTGGGCCCCTAAACTAAAACGCCATCTTGGGGGCAAAAAGTTTGACTGTGACGACCTCATTGAAGAAGTGCAAGATTGGTTCTCACCACTTGAGGCAAATTTCTACATGGAGGGTTTAAACGTGCATTCCCTGGCTCAGCGTTGGCAAAGTGTGTTGATCTCACCAAGGAGACAAAGTAGTCAGCGTGAGAGTAACTTTTGCGTGACTTTCAGTTAAATCAAAATATAAAGCATTTTTAAGCCTAGACTAGACCTATATATTCACGTTGCTTTCCGGAAAGCCCTCGTACTTTACTGAAAATGCGGAACATACGCCAGCTGGGCGTTAACCTCAGACAAGAACAGCACGTTTACTGTTTATTATGAAGTTCATAGGACACACCGAAAGCCTAACATTACTACATTGTAACAAGACGGGACTTTGAAAACGAGCTGTCAAATTATCTGTTATTTCATTTGTGTGACAAACAATGCCTTTTCCAAAAGAATAGCAACCTCATCCACAGAACGACTGATGTTTTAACTGCGATCTTGATTTGATGGCATGTTAATTGCTATGTATTATGTATGTAATATGGAATACGAATACATGTAATGTGTTTTGTTGGTGTTTAGGAAGACAGCTCATTACGTATACTCAGAGGTGAAATGTGTGATAGTGGTGAATTTCTGGACACAAAGCACAACACAGCAAAAGAAACAATAATCATGAAAAGTGAAGTAAATGCAACACAAACTGACTTGCAATGACATGTATTGAATGAATCACATATACATTACATCATTACACGCGACATCAATTGAGATAAGCCAATAACTCTCGCATTTGATTTTCCATCCCTATCATCAAATACAAATGCAGCAAGAAAACAAAAATGTATTTCATTTTTTCAAAAGTTCATGAAACAAAACCTTAAAACAACCAGAAAATACAATGACTAGTATGAAGAAGTGTTTGAAATTATCTGACATGGTTTTAAAATGGACAAGATCTTCATAAATAAGAATTATAAATTTCTTTTCAAGGAAAACTTTAAATTTTCAAAGTAAATTACCCTCTAAAGTTGTTGATTTCTTTGTTTAGCGTCAGTTTTCCAGTCCTGTTGTTCTCTGGTCTGACATCGCCGACGGATACCCTCTAAAGCACAAACAACGCTCCATTTATCACTGCCTTCAGTCAACACAATCTTTGGTTCTCAGAGGAACACAATATTAAATATTTAGAAAAAGAAAAGAAAAAACAAAAACAAAACAAAAAAACCCATTTCCAAAGCACCCAGACATGGACAAAAGAAGGAGACTTGAAAAATACAAAACAACCATAACCACAAGATGGAGTAGTACAACATGAAAAAAGAAATTCCATGGAATGAAAATGTATCCTATTTTGATTTTAAAATATATATTAATTACCCATAAATAGCGCATCACATTTATATACATGTACATGCATCCTGTTCGTACGTGTATACTTCATACAAAATTTGAGCCAGCTAAAAGTAGCTTGGCTCATTAAAAGTAGAATCACTCCAATTCTGCACTCTAATGTTTGCTTTTTTGAATTCCGCATTTTCATCTGTGAAGTCATTTCCACATTCACCAAATATGTACTTCCAAATTTAATGATGAATAAAGGTAGAAAATAAACAAAATCTGAAAAACATAAAACTAGAAGATTACAAAGTACACATAATGTTTTGGTGAAAAGTTGAGTTTAACTTTCATAATACATCTACAACTGATTCAAGATTTTATTCCCGCTCTTATGTGCCTACTGTGGGGACTTGGAAACATCAAGAAACTCTCGTTATACAGAATTTCAAAGCAATGCTAGGCTCAATCCGTTTATGCTAACAACGCAGTTCAAAATCTTTTTCTGATATTCCTAGCCTTAGAGGGAACTTATAAAATCTAACAAGAAAATGCTCCATTTAAAAAAAAAGGAGGCATCTTTTGATAAACAAAATGAATATCTGCTGCTAACTGCTAGTCGTGCCATATTCCACCGCATTAAGAAAACAATTAAGTAAGCATGTTACTGATTTTTCACTAGGTTTCACCATTGACTAACAAAATTTTACAGAAATTTGTGGTGTCGTGGAGAACTCAAGGCACGTACTCAAAACTTTATTGTTATTTGGTTGGTCAGTTGATTTTTTTTTTCATCAAGCAAACATTGTGCCCAACATACTCAGTGGTAAAAGTATTATGTATATTTTATATAGTCAAAATGAGTATTTATTTTTTTGCACTGTTTCAACAGCACTGATGTGACCAGCCTGTTAATCTGCTATCAGTATCACTCGCTTATGAATGAGAATGAAGTTTCCATTTCAAATTCTTAGTTTAGAGATTCTAGAGATACGAGTGAAGACAATACTTAGTTTAAATTTTCAATGTCCCTATGCTTATCAAAACTGTTAACCCCGATGACAGGTCAGTATATAACAGATGTAAACAATATTATGTCACTACACTGCCCAAACATACCAAAAGCTTCTGCAAAAAAAAAT
This sequence comes from Bullina lineata, assembly GCA_039654405.1. NCBI lineage: Eukaryota > Metazoa > Mollusca > Gastropoda > Bullinidae > Bullina > Bullina lineata. The sequence continues at coordinate 11,039 of JBDFRD010576389.1, read as the reverse complement.
GACACAGTAGATGTGTAAAGAAAACTTGAGAAAACTAAGAAAATGTACAGCAGTTATCACCCGCAGCAAGACGCTCACTCATTCTGCTCACACTTGCTTATTTCTAATACATGTAATACTATTCCTCACTTACATGTATTTGGGATAAACATATAATATTTGAGTAAACAAGGAAATACGTGTAAAATGTACATCTCAATCTTTAACTGTAATATGAATTGTAAGAACCGTGAGGCAATTAGTAGGTCCACACTACACTTCCAACTTTTCCAAAAGTGAAGTCAAATGTTTTCAGATGTGTAGCAGACAACTATGGAACAAAATTTCCACTGTTTGTTTTTTTTTACACACTTTTTGAAAAGGTTGAAAGTATATTCTAAGCCTACCACGGCGGCTTATTATTAGTCATCCGCCAATTTTTTTTTAACAATGGCATTGACATCTGTGGTTAAGGAATTGTAATGCACAATATGATTATTTCATAGTGATGGTTATTCAAATAAATACAACATTCCATTTGTGAAGATGATACAGATCTTCTGAGCATCACTGTATCCTGAACTTGAAGGTTAGTTGCTTGACTCTTTCTTGAAAATAGTACAGATCCTAACAACTTATCCCTGATCCTCTGCATTCTCCACAGAGATGCCAGACACAGATTGTGATCTAACATTAATCACTATTTCTTTAGTTCTCAGGAGTAAAATGACAATAACAAAATAAAACCCAACTCAACAATGATGAGCATAAAACCTGTGATGAATGATGTCCATGATTTATTCAGCAGCAAATGTAAGCTGGCAATGAAACAACACACTGAATAAGCAACATGCACAACAACACAAGGAGTAAATCAATGAAATGCTACTACATGGTTCAAGTTTCTTTCTTAAATTAAATTTTCAAAATGTATTACATTGAAGAACAGTAAATTTAGAAGAGTGTTCGGTTTATATTCTTTTATCACAAAGAAGAAACATGTCATTGTGCATTCTAACTGCTATTTAAATATTATTTAAACGGGTAATTCAATAAACATTACCAGTAGTGAAGCACATTAAAGATTTTAAAAAGTAAGAATTGACAATAAGTAGTAAAAAAAAAAAAAAACTCAAAATGTCCTTTTTTTTATACTGAACATATTACCTAAAGTTTGAAAATTTTTTTTTTTAAATCAGCATGTTGAACATTTCTAAAATGTTCATCCAAGAAACAGAGGTGAACTGAGAACGTTCTCTCTTTCATCTTCGGAAAAAAGTGTTACATTTTCTGTTTCTGAGCTGGCTTACTAGTTTGTGCTCAAACCAGGGTTTTATACTCAGAACAAGAAGCATGCCATTTTCTAAACAGGTCAGTGTTCATTTACTTTGGCAGTAAAACCCAAACCAGTTTGCGTATTTGACAATCTGCTATAAGCATTTACAATTCTCTTGTATATTGTGATTAGCTTACAACATATGTCAAAACATATTGCCTATCAGATCTCTTTCTTAGCTGCAACATTGCCTACTTTTATACTTTCAAGTTTTCTTTAGGATTCAATATTTTGTCCAACTCAAAATCACTTACAACTTTGTCTTTCTTAGCCCAAAAATGTACTACAAAACTGCAGTCTGGTTAACTTATGGTACCTTATCAGACTAATTAAAACAAAGTTTTGAATGTATAAAATATAATATTAACTGTTATACTTATACCATGTGCTCACCACAGGATCATTTAAATGCATAACCATTATTTATTTACCACTTTTTGAAATTTTGTTTTAATGTGCCTATCTACAAAATCAGTAATTTATAACCTAAACAATTGGCATCATCATCAACATTTCTCCATTATATCCGACACTATCAGCAATACCCTTTCATTTGTCTTTCTGGCTTTCTTTTGCCTTCTCTTCCACAGCTGGCACTTCAGAGTGATCCTCATAGCTGAAATACAAAACCAATGTCTTATTTGAGTGATTTGAAGTTGAGAAATCTTATTTTTTTTAGAGAACTGCATAGATTCTTTACATAAATATTTTTCAACAAGGATGATTAATGCATAAATAGTTCTCAACACAAATCTTTAACAAATCCTCAATACACATATTGTAGTATGCATCACACAATTACTTACCCCTGTACCACATACAGGCGAACACCTAATCTCTGTACCACACACAGGCAAACACCTAAATTCTCTGTACCACATACAGGTGAAGCGGCTAATATGTACATATCTAGTTTTGAGAAATCGGCATTTAAAGTTTTCGACCACCTTTAACTGATTATAAGTGACACAACGTATAAGCAATTGGTTTAATTTTTTCAGCATGATTTTTCAAAACCGTTCACACTGAAGAAAGCTGACATGAAATGCATCTTAAATGTGTTGCTAATTTAATTCCTCAAAACTGGCCTGTTCACCTGTATGTGGTACAGAGATTTTCGGTGTTTGACTGCATGTGGTACAAGGGTATGTAGTTGTTTGCCTGTGTGTGATGCAGACGACGATATCTCATCCAATTGCTTTTACTCTCACACAGAACGAACACCAATCAACAGAGAGTACATGATGGCACTCGCCAGAATGAACTTTTTGCATTGTAATCCTAGATTTCTTTTCATGTGAGTTTCCAAATATGAAGAAATTAAAAATCTCACAAAAGGCTAAAATAACGTTGATGATAGCAACTAGTTGGTCTGATGTTGAGAAGATGAGGGGGTATTTCAAAATCCTATCAATTTCAGTTTCCTAACACCCAAAATACTCATTTTTAAATAAAAGAGAAAGTTTCTGAACCTTAATTAAGACACATGAATTTATTTGGGGACTTGGTATTGGCTGGAATTTTCTATACCACTAAAGTAAGTTAAGTTCCTTCAAGGCCACGAGTCCCATAGAGCCGGAGCTTATCCTGGTTTCGGTAGCATGAAGCAGAACAAATGATTTCTCCTCCATCTCCTCGACAGGACACTTGTCATAGGTTTACTTCCCCAGCACATTGTGCTGGTACCCAATTCGCACCTGGGTGGGGAGAGGAAAAATGTGAAGTGTCTTTCCCAGGGATACAACATGGTCACCTCCCAGATTCAAACCGTGGACCCTTGGGTTAGGAGTCCAACACTCTAACTGTTTATCCACCGCGCCACCTTGCTATACTAACAGCCTTGTTTGCTACTTTTTATTTTACTTATTTTCAAATTTAAAATCTGTTATTCTTCATTTGATCTATAGTTCTGCTGTGTTCTTATTCTCGTTTGTTGTTTTTTGGGGGGCCTTTTCTCCTGAATGTCTTTTCTATGGGCAGACATTTTTCTATCACCCCCTTAAAAAGTTACATTTCTTTACTATTTTGTCATATTTTCATATTAAAATTCGTAATCCACACATAGCTGGGGTGTCTATTTTTTGATAAACAATCAACTTCAGTTTCATGGACATTTTCAATAATCACCTATTATGAATATTTGAGACCCTTTCTTTCGCTGAAGAATAATATTGAATCTACTAGGGGAACTAGATAGATCCCATTGAGATGGTTTAACATTACTAGATTAAAACTTTATCTACAGCAAACTTTATAGGTATTAATTTTCCTTGAGAAAATATATATATTTTCCAACTTCTTGCAAACCTTAACTCTTTAAAAGGTACAGTCGCCACGTGTTGCCACCACAAGCAGACTTATACAGCCACCGCTACTTGTAGACTTATACAGCTGCCACAAGATGCTGCCGTCACACCCACTTTATTTCCACTCAATAGTCTCACTCCTCGACGAGATCTCGCAACATTCGAGAATAAAAACTAGAAAGCCTGCACTTCCTTTCCACACAAATTTGATTGAAATCGGTTCATTGGCTTTTATTTAAAAATTTTTCTGAGGCTGTGAAATGTTCTGGATATAATGGAAGACAATCTTTGGTTGTATCACGAGGTTGTAAGTTGTCTATATGATGGAACAATTTTTGGTGCAGCACAGAACAGTGAACTGAGTAAGGGACAAGTTACCTACAACAGTAATGACAGTTTTGTAGGCCTAAATATTCAGACAAACGATGATTTGTAAGAGGAAAACAGAAACGAAAGTGACAATGATGACGCTATACATGTTGGATGTGAGGATAATACTTTTCCAGGATGCGAGGAAGACAGGTCTAGAGAGTGGATGAGGAGTGAACTGGTGAGGGAACACACAACCAAAGACTTTTCCCACGCAATTTGTCCCATGCGTGATCTTCCTGATGGGTCACACCAAAATGATCACTTTCAGCTGTTCATCCATGACAGTGTTCAAGATGACAGCCAAGTAAAGATGGGAAAACTGCATGTAATTTCTGCTTAAAGAACAAAAGCTACACTGAGAAAAAGAACACACAAATATGCACTGACCTGAACATGGCTTTAAAATCTCCTTTGACAATGGCTACAAATGTAGGCAAGCCGAGGCAAGAAGGAACCAGGTACAGAAGGGCAGGCTGCAGACAGTCAAAAAAAGTTGATACATAGTTCCAACATCCTCATTCATACACATACAGTGGTTTAACTGTTTAAAAGTCACCATACTTTACTTCATGTCAATTCTATACAACTGGATACACAGAAGTACATAGTTTTTTAAAACAAAAACAGCCTCCAGCTTTTTTATTATTTTTTTTGTTCAAATCTTGATACATACTCAACAACAAAATTCAGAGGACTTACTAGGTTAGACCAACCATACTTGAAACTAGAAGTAACTCATAGGCAAACTGCAAACATTTGACGCTAAAAGCATTGAATCATGAAATGCTCCACTTTACTTTCATAATAAAACCAACTCTGTAACAACTGAAGTCATTTTTAAACATTACAATTTTCTGCAATAGACTCAAAACAGAATGATATAAACATTTAGAAACAGGCAATGTTTTCTTGTTTTATTTTAAATACAAATTTCTCATGCAATGAACCAACACTGGTGCCACTTACCTGAGCATGTTTGAAAAAATGCATGATGAATATAGTTATTCCTAGACCCAAGCAATAAGCTATAAAGCCAACGTAGAAGTATACTGTGCTCTTCCTGTTTAGGCTATAAACATAAACAGAATAAAAATAATATTAATAATAATAATGTGAAACAAATTTCTTAAATACTTGTGAAGTAACAAGTCAGTGAACAAACAAGTAATAACTACGAACATTAAACACATTCTTAGAATAACTTAGGCAAGAAAATGGTCACAACCATATCACACGGCTGGAGCCATTTTAACAAAGAAATTTATCTTGTCTTTCAGCTTCAAATTGTATTTAGCATATCAAATAAATAGTTCCTTCACTCAAGAAAATGTAAGAAAATTGTGACGGAAAGTAAAGCCTCCGTTAGTTCACAGTATAAGGGCTATCATTTTTATAAACATTACCGTAGAAAATAATTGATCCTCGCACACATTTTTTTTTCAGTAGTATGACAACATTAAAACTACAAATCAGCAAAGTTATTCATCATCAATTCTTGTTTTTCTTTATACCATATTTACATTATTGTATAAAAAATCTCTCAAGTCCAAACCTCATGTCAAAGCGGAGGAGGAGAGCAATAAAGATTCCAGGGATAACAATGTCTCCCAGACCAAGCATGGCAAAATTGTTTGCAGCCAGTCCATGCTCCAGCAGGTCTTGAGGGAAAACCACTGAAACATTATTTCATTTATATCAATACCAGTTATTTTTATTAATGTAACTTTTGTACATGTATTATAAACTTCATTCAATTCATTTACCAAGAAGAGTGACCATGAGATTAGAATAATTCTTACTGGAAGGTTCCTAACATTTTGAAAATGGTAAATCTAGCATATAAATATATGCAAGACTGCATGGAAAAAACAAGAATCAGTCTAAGTTGGAACCCAGTTAAACTCAACAACACACAAATGCTGTTCTTTTTAAGGCTTCTTCAAATTTCAATGAAAAGAATACGTGGCTGCTTTGTTCCCGTATTAATCCCCAAAACCACTTAGCTGTAAAACATTACTACCGTGCACCAAATTAAATGAAGTGATATGTCTAATTATTACAATGAAAGAGAAAACAAAGGAGTAAAAATGAAGTCCAAATTAGCCATATATTCTGTGTACATAATACACCCAAAACAGCTCTTATACATACAGTCGAACCTGCCCAAGACGGAAACGGAAGGGACGGGGACAAAGTTTCCGTCTTTGTTTAGGCCTAACGTTAGTTTTCCGCAGGTCCGATATATATCGCCGACGGATTAGGCAAGGCCATTGCAGGGGCGCGCTTGTATAGGGGAGAGGGTGGGTGGGGGCTGCTATAGTCTTTAATAGCCAGGAGTATTTTATATATTATTATGCTGATTGGTTGGTTCTCCATTGGTGATATCAGAACTGCGAGCATCTGGGACCGGAAAACTGACTATAACCGAAAGAAGTCAGTGATTGGTTCTTCAGACGCAAACCAAGCAAGCGGCGACGGGACCATGGATGGACCCGTTTTACTGCCGGTAAAGGCTCAGTTTCGCTGGCCATGATGCTCTGGTTTTACATCACACGGTCTCAACACTCGTGATTAGTCAATCTTAAGTTGCGTGCTTCGGTACCAAACCGCCCACAGCCAAGGGCAACTGCATAATTTTATGCCCTCTAGCAGCGAGGGGCACAAAGGGAGTGCGGTCTTTCTCCCACAATTTTCGTCCATGGTCGGTAAAATGAAAGACTTTTCATCAGTCCACACGCGTTTTAAAGGAGCCTTGGGCTAGTAAATTTCATCTTGCACAGGTGATTCGCTCATTTGGGAGAGAATTTTTCTTTCCGTTTACGCGTTGGACAGATTTCCGTTTTATACAAGTCAAATATATAGGAATTATTCTTGGTGGTGGTGGTGGTGGTGGGGGGGAGATAAGATTCCGTCTTGGCAGGTTCGACTGTAATTTGTGTACTCACGTTTGATAGGAGCTTCAAAGGACTTTGCCACAGTTACCATCACATTAGTTCCAAAAACCTGGAAGACAAAAAAGACAATGCTCAATACAAATTTTTTAAAAATAAATAAAAACACATAACTAGTTGTCTTTATTGATACTACAGAATATAAAATGGCAAAGATATGTCGTAACCTTTTCAGAATTTTTTCAAGTCGAAATTCTTGTTTGAAAATCCCTTTGGCACTCACCCAGAAAATGTCATAAACAAAGAGGCCTCCCAATAAGATGCATCCGGTGCTGACTCTGTTGAGGGACAGAAGCTCCACACCGTTGATGGAAAAGGCTAGACCAAAGAGATTATTGGCAATCCAGTGCTGCATGGACAGACATGACAAAAAAAAGGGGGCGATTAGATAACCGAATCTTCTGAGATTTTAATTTTAAATATTTTCATGAAAAATAAAGATATTGTGGAGGCAGGGTTTATTCTACATATGTTTCTGTTGTTGGCATGATATTTGTGAGGCCTCAAAATGCTACAAGTTAGAAAATGGTGTTATTTTCCTGTGCATTCAAGCCCACTGTTAACAACTAAAATATTGACAAATGTTTCTTTAAAATATAATGGAATGAGAAAGGCATATAAACTAACTACTGGAACTGTGTGTTGTGCTTTGAGTTCAAAAGTCAGTATGAGTATTTAAAGTATACTTTAGTTTTTGATCTTTGGTCTACAGATGTAGTGAAAGAAAAATTCTAAATAAAAGTAGAAGAACAACTTAAAATCTCCCTCTCATACCTTTTTCCACAGGTACCAAACACCAATGACACCACAGATGACAAGGCTGGCAAGGTCTTTACGATCAAACTCATAGTTCATAATACCTGGAAAGGAAAACAATAAATCAGATACAAAAAAGTGTGCATATATACTTTATATGCTGGATTTCCTATTGATCATTGTCACACCACATTGAAGACTTTACAGTTTTTATCATTATCAATACATTTTGTACTACTCTCAGCACAGAGAATGATCTTCATGGGTAGAATTTTTGCACAGCTGCACTTGCCTTCTCTTGTACGATTTAGATTGTCAAGGGATCTTTAACGTGCATAATATACGTATGGGATCTCTGGTTTTATAACTCATCTCCGATAGAGCTCAGCCTTCAGACTCCGCACTACAAAAAAATCCTGCTGTCACTGGTGGGAACCAAACTCAGACCCATCTACTCAGTAAACGAAAGGCCTTACCAAATGAACTTTTCTACCCGCATTTAGATTGTGTTGAGGTATTTCTTTTATCTTGACGACTTATTCAAAAACTTTGAAAATGAGTCTTTGACTATTTTTCCGAGGTTTTAGATAGGATCTTAAGGGAGGGGTTGTTTGTGATTATATTTGAAAAATCTTGGAAAAATATTACCTTCTTTTTTGTCCCCCTTGCCCTGAGTAAGAATAAAATGGTAGTCCATGTTTGGGAAGGTTCCAGGAAGAAGCTTTCCAATCACAGGCCTGGGAATAAGGAAAAGCATGCTTAACATGGGGGTACTTTTATAAGCAAAAACACTAAAGAGCATTGCACTTTCAATCAATCACTCAATCAACCATTTCTGTAGCACCACTTCTAAAGCAAGCTCATGATGCTTTCGACGTGACATGGAAAAATATTCAAATTATTCGTTCAACGTTGACACAACGATTGGCAAACCCAAAAGTTATGATGAATTTATATTTGAAATTAGTTCAATTTGAAGGAGAACTATATTTTAAAATTTTTGTTTGAGCCTGTGGTTTAATTTTGCTTCAGATCCGATGGAAGAATATTCAAAGTCGCTAAGATTAGAGATCATGACATTTCTTTCACTGTATATTTTTAAGATTTTTAAAGGCAAATTCAATTTGATCACCTTTTGAAACAGTGGTAAGTGTTATTGAAAAACATTTATATATTCAATTCTTGCTGGGGATTAACTGAAGTCTTCAGTTGCAAGGTAATAATATCATGTTGTTTTATAAATAACTATTTCTTTTACTGGATTTGAGACAGAATAGAAAACAAAACAATCCTTAAAAAAACACTCTGTATAATCATAAAACATAATTCATTGAACTCTGAGGTAGATAAGGAAGCAAAGACTGGTCTCACTTACCCCGCAATGTGAGTTAAAGCAAGCACCCCCAAAAAGAAGAAGTATGCAGTCAGCAACAAATTGATGTGTTCCTTGGAGAAAATCTAGGAAACAAAAGGATTAAAATTATTTTACGTTAATTTTGTTTTACTTTGTTAAATTTTAAGCTTCTAACTTTCAGTTTAAAGGACATTTTTTCCAGACTTTCAGACAATTGAGTTTTTTATCATATTGGTGAATAATTCCACAGAGACAAATGTGCACCGCTTGGATAAGAATTGGAATACATTATTCTATTTAAAGTTGATTTCTATATCATGGTTTAATGCTTGTAAAAGAATTATGATTACATGGTAATGATGGGCAACATATTTTGGGGGGACTCTAAGTAAGGCCTGTAATAAAGAAAATTCAGTGACAGAAAATGTATTGCATCTTTTCATATAGTACAACAGCATAATTGTTTCGGGAAAAAAAAAACAAGATCTATGTATAAAACAATTTTAAAAACAAAACAAAAATTCTCATGTGACTACAATTAATTGTCACTTTATATTCTATTTCAGTTCAATCACCAGTTTTAATTGATGCAAGTATTATGTTGACTTCTTTCTTACCTGAAAAACAATGTAGATACCAAAAAGTGCACAGCTTGCTATGAGTGGAAACATAGCAGCATCTTTGTGAGACATGGTTTCTGGTTTCTCTCCTGAATCCTGTAAAGTGAAAATCCAATTTAGCAAATATGGAGTAAGCATTATTAAACTTACAAACATGTGTAACTATGTTTTACTACCGTCAAGAACTAAATGCAACCCATCATGCATTCGTCGAAATCCATGGGCCCAGAAATATTGTTCAAGGAATCCGTGAAATGCCATTTTGTCAAGGGAGAGAAGCAGAATGACTAAAAATGTGTGTGATGCTGTTGCTTGCTCTTAGATCTAGGCCGATTATTTGCTATCCGGACCGGGATCCTGTCAGCAATATTTTACTATGCGGACCCAGGTCCACTTAGCATTATTTTGTGATACTGTACATGTATCAATTATGCGTTTAGAACGGCTGAACCAACATCCGCTATTTTACTTCATCAAAGAAATTTACTTTTAAAAACTCAAATCGATGATACTTCACACACAAGGGTTTTGCTCCCCATTGATCTAGATTCTAGATCTAATTCTCGTTGTGCTGGCCAGTGGCTCTTGAAAGCAAGGCCATGGGTAAACTGACACAATTCCAAAAGGTTTTTTCAAACGTTGCTTTTCATGCGTATTTTTGCAGGTCTCGGCTACCCAATGATGCAAACTGTCGTTGAATGGTATGGTGCACTGGCCTAGGCCTAGCAACCCGTGTGCTTTCTGCACTATGACTCTGGGCGCTGCTTGTGACCTAATTAAAATTTAGTGCGCAGTTAAATGAGAAATTGGAGAAAATAATACTGAACAGAATAGACTCATTCATTGCAACAATCACAAACAAAATATAAAATGTATTACTATTTCACGGGAGAAAAAGACTCTGAAACTGTCGAGTCGAACGTGATTCAGAAGAACATTGTAATCAATGCAAAAGGCTCAGTTGCCAAATGTAATTTCTTTAACAGACTGACTGATCATGATTCAATAAATCATGGGCCTAAATGCTCACAGTTAGGCCTAGCCTATTCACTGCGATTTTTGAAGCAAATCTTTTTGCATAAGGCGAGACTGGATGCTTGCAGATCTGATGAGGCCTATCGCCAACGGACCAGAAGTTCGCGGTTTAACTAAAAATATCTATCTAGAGATCTATAGTCTGTGCCACTTCGATTAGGACCCAATAAACTGTGTCTACATTCAACAATTGGGAACGAAACGCACCGGAAACCATCGCAACGCAAGTACCTTGCCTTGCCGTTTTGAAACGTACTACTCACGGAGTCTAAAATGTAAACGTGACTTCGTAGATGTACTAAAAGGAATTCCGAATCGTCCCGCGCGTGT
>JBDFRD010576278.1:0-17505 GCA_039654405.1 Bullina lineata | reverse complement strand
ACCCCCCTTTCTTTTTTCTGGGGTGCCCCCCCCCCCCCCCCGGAATAGTGTATTCTTTTCATTTAAAGGTCTGCTTTGTACAACTGGGGTGCAAATAGAGATCTCTCTCTGTAAAGATTCAGCTCATGCAGTTAAAAATTTATACTTGTAATGCTAAATTAAATTTTTAAAAATAATTTCATGTACAGTGCATAATGTTTTTGTGTTGTTTTTTTTTTTTGCTTCCAGAGAAACACCAGAGATAAAGTTAATGTTGGAATACGTCAGTCATACTTCCGTATTGTGGGCGTTAAAGTGGACACAGAGGGTACAGGCCGAACGGCTAGTAACCCGCTCACTCCAGCAGAAGAGGATGATTTTCGACGGTTGGCTGCATCTCCAAATGTGTATGAAACCATTGCAAGAAGTGTTGCTCCATCCATTTTTGGAAGTTTAGATATCAAGAAAGCCATCTCATGTTTGCTGTTTGGGGGTTCAAGAAAGAGGTACGGTTTTATGGATTCTTTCCTCTTCAATGTTTAGTTTGAATAATGTGGAACAAATAAAAAAAAGCCCACTGTTCCTTGTTGTGAATAGACAAAAGATACATTTTCTTCATGACTTAAACTTTATATATATATATATATATATATATGTATGTGTATTATGATTATTCAAATAAGTTTTATTGTATAGTGTACAAATTTATCCTTGAAATTAAAAGTAAGCTGCGCTATAAAAGCCCAAATGTAAGTATACATTTTGTGTAATTTTATTTTATCAACACTTCACCCACCTCACCTTAACCCCTTTATGTAAGGTAAGGAACTTGTGTGTTACTTTTACCTTGCCAAGGTAGCAAGTTTACCTTGATTCAACAACTGCAGAGAATTTAGTCTCAGCTTGACCTTGATCATGCCAGCAAGACTACCTTCTGTTCTTCTCTTTCTCCTTTGAGAACCTTGTGCTTTATGTGTCTGGTTTGCAGGCTGCCAGATGGGTTGACCAGACGTGGTGACATCAACTTGCTGATGCTGGGAGATCCCGGCACTGCTAAGTCACAGCTGCTCAAATTTGTCGAACGATGCTCACCTATTGGGGTTAGTTCAGTTTCTTCTCTCTCTGCTTATTGAATTGTATGATTGTTTGTATGTCACACACCCTCTTCTTCCCCTTACACTTACACCAAAACTTTCCTTTAAAAAAAATATTTTTTTTCTGCTCTTACTCTTTTATCTGTTTCCATCCTGTCCCCCTCTGTCTCCTTTTCTCTCTCCATATTCTGACTTTCATTTCTCCTTTCCTGTCTGTATCTCTCTCTCTGTCCTCTTTCCTCCCTATTTGAATCTCTTCCTTTCTTCTCAAGTGTGCACACACATGTTCATCTATCACAATCGGTTATTATCCCTTTTAAATGTTTCGTCTCCAACCCTTGCCTTGCTTTTAAATAAGAATGGATGCAAAGTGTACAAGTACTCACCAAATGTCACAGTCACTTTGTATTTTTCAGACCATCTGATCATCTTATCTTGTTTTAATTTATCTTTCAGTTTTCTTCTTTGAAGCAATTATAAAACCCTATATTGTAGTTGTTGAATGAGATAAGTTTTGATATATTCAAATTTTAAAAGCTTCTAGTCATTATATTAAGTGAAGGTTTTTGCGTTGCTTGAATGGACTGTTTGCTTAATTTTTTAGAGTGAATCAGTGCTCAAATTAGTTCTTGGAATGAACTATTTCAGGTTTACACCTCTGGAAAAGGAAGCAGTGCTGCAGGATTGACAGCTTCAGTCACTCGAGACCCCGCCTCTGTAAGTTTGAGACTTTGGTCTCTCTCTCAAGTTTAGCATTTGAAAAACCAATAACTGAGAGATTTATGCATAGATAGTGCTATTAATTACCCTACTGGAAGTGCTGTTCACCAAGGTATGTAGGGGAGGAGGACATGAATGACCCTTTTAGAAATAAGACAACAAGCTGACTCTGTTGTATCATTGAGATGGTGAATGAGAAACTTTTTGCACGTTGAAAAGAATAGCCTCTTGTATTCTAGAAGCGGCAAGTATAACGGAGTTTAGGGAAAGCTGAAAGAACCCTGTCACCATTTAACTCAATGATTATAATAAAAGCAATAATTAGGAAGGTACCTTAATGGTCAGATGTACTAGAGGGTTCAAATGCCTCAAGTGGCTTGTGATGTATGTTTAAAAAGTTCACTGTTCTAGAAGATAAAGGAAAGAAGAGCTTACTTATCCGTGGTATTTTTTGTTTGGGTTTAAATTATAACCAAGACTACCATCAAGGGGGTCTCATTGATAATGAAGAAAGCCGGTAAGACTGGTCAAAACAAGTGCTTGACTGGAAGCAGGAAAGGAGCAGGACACGAACAGACCTAGAAGTAGAAACATTTGACATTTGATGCATGCTGAGCTCAAGACCAATGGACTATGGAAAAGAGCCCAGATTCAACCGTGTTAGACTTTGCTATAAAGCCTGCAATTAACAGATGCAGGTTATAAATATGGGAATTATAGTAAAGTTGGAATGTTTCATAGTTGGATATTTTCCATGCACTATTTTAATTTTTGTGCTATTTTCTTTTTTTTTAATGCTCAGCGCGGCTTTGTCATGGAGGGTGGAGCAATGGTGCTGGCAGATGGTGGTGTTGTTTGTATTGATGAGTTTGACAAGATGAGAGAAGATGATAGAGTGGCCATTCATGAAGCTATGGAACAGCAGACCATCTCCATTGCAAAGGTAAAAAAAGGGGCAAAACAGATGATTTAGGGATACAGGCTTTGTGTCGAGTAAAGGGAGACAAATTGTGCTTTTTGTTTTGCTGAGATGATTTCAGTATTGAGAAAAAGTAGCCTGGACTGTTTTGATAGAAGAGTTATGCAACAAAGCTTAAAAGTAGATTAGTATTTCATAGTGATATTTCAGTATTACATATTGACTTGATTTATTTCATTTTTATTTTCTTACACACTTCTTAGTTCAAAGATTTTATCTTTAAATTATGAAAAACAGTCTCCTCCATTAATCATTAATTTCTTATTATTGTTCCTGCTTATGATTAACAATGTTTGAAAGATGCTGACTATAATGGGCACCATCTCTTCCCAGTATAAATGTTTTGACTGATTGACCAATAGGAAGATGAAGCAAGCTTTTTCACCAAATTTTAATCTTTAATTTTTTTTTGTTTAAAGCTTTTATTGCACAGGAAAGAAGTTGTCACTTTCGGTAATAAATGTCTTTTCTTTTTAATCTTCATGTTCCATGAATCATTATTAATGTTGATATACAGCCCTTCGTGATACTTTAAGAATCATGCTATTTTCTTCTCTGATATAATGGGAGATAGATGAGTCCTCTTCGCTCCTTGAGAAGCATAGGGCCTTCTCTGATATGCCTTACATTTCATTGTGTGCTTGTAAGGGGCACTGTTCACTGTGGTTTTTTAACTTCTTGCTTCTCTCTGACTAGGCTGGCATCACAACAACCTTGAACTCCCGGTGTTCAGTTCTTGCTGCTGCAAACTCCGTGTTTGGTCGCTGGGATGACACAAAGGGCGGTGAGAACATTGACTTCATGCCCACCATCTTGTCCAGATTCGATATGATCTTCATTGTGAAAGATGAACACAATGAAACCAGAGATATGGTGGGTTATTTATTTTAATTAATTACTTTGTTAGTCTTTCACATGTAGATCTATGTTTCTAGAATTTAAACGATTGTTTTACACAAAGAATGTAATTTAGATTTTTTTTTGTGAATAAATTTTTTTTTTTTTAAAGAAATATTTACGTTTGCCTGTTATTCGACTGTGACTTACAAATGTTAAAAATAAGGAAACAGCAAAGTTACCCATTTCATGTCTATATTCTCCCATTTCCTTCTATCTGGAAATACCTTTGATCATTGATATGAGGGTTGTGAAAAATTGAAACGGGTCAGGATACTGTTACAGATACGCCAACTTTACGGGGTTCGCGGTTTATGGGCAATTGCGACCAAATATACTGTGTTGTAGCAATGAATATATGCTTTTAAATCTCATTGCCATCTCGTTGCATTCTTTGTTCACTGGTGTTATCCTTGTCTGCGGTAAATTTTGGATCCTCATTTTAATGCGAGTTCAGCTTGTGATTACTGCAAGCCTCAGATGGGGTTGGCATGTCTGCTGTTTCCTTGTCTTGGATTTTCAGAAGTGAACGCTAATTCTGAACACTAAACACTAACTCTGTTTCTTGCCCATATGATGTTATGTTCACAGTTTGTTTAATGCTTTGCTCCTGATTATTTCCCCAGCTATGAACTGTAACATGATCATCATTAATTGTCCTTACATGCGGCAATAACTTTTGAGACATGGTGCCTGGATTAAGACCTGTTTCTGAAATCTTCTCTCCCCCCACCCTGTAGTCATATTTTGGATCTTGTCATTAATACTGTTCCTGAATCTCCCCGCCCTACTCTTTTGTGCAGACTCTGGCGAAGCATGTGATGAATGTACATCTGAGAGCTTTCCAAGCAACTGAGGAGGCTGTAGAGGGAGAAATTCCACTCTCCACCTTGAAAAAATACATTGCTTACTGCAGGAGGTAAAATGTTTTTTCCCTTGTCATCCCTGAGCAGGTGAATTACATGGGCAATGTAGGTTATAACTTTATTGCTTTCTAGTTATGTTGTGAGATCGCCTACTTCTGTCATATAGACAAGGATCTTGTTTTCATTAAGTTGCCACAGGGGAAAAAAAGAAATGAAAATCTATTAACAGCTTATTCAGTCCTGTTTTAAAGTGCTTCAATCACAATAGCATTTTATACTCTGTGTACTGCCCAATGGAATGTGCCAGAGTGCCAGGGAAGATTTTTCAAACGTATATATGTTTGGGAGTGGGACATTTACACCGAATGATAGTTTTTTTAAAAATTTCCCTTTTAAATACATACAAAGAAAATTGGAGAATTCAGTATTTGTTTTCCCATATATATTTTTGCCTTTTTTTATTTCGACGCATTTACGTAGTTGGACAGTACTGGGTTTAAAGCTATTTTTTCAAATTTGAAAATAAGATTTCATGTGTAAGTTTTTTTGTCAACAAACCAGGTGGAATTGCCCTTATATTTGCTTGTTAAGGTTGTGGCATTAACTTGTTCATACTAGAGCTCGCTGTGTAGTAAATAAGTGTGACAAATTTCTTAACGTTCCCTGATTGTAAAAATACAGTGTAATTAGCTACCATTATACAGTCATGCTGTTACGGAAAAGCTTTATATGAAGCATTTTGTTTGTTGAAATATAAGAGGCCTACATTATAAAAAATAATAAGGGTAAATCCCAACCATATGTATGCATATGACACTGCCGACAAACAGCAGCTTTACCTTATTTACTACAGACATTTTGATGAATTATTTATTCAAGATCTGTCAAATATTTCTTTTGCAGGGATGTTAGGCATGAAATAGTTTACAATTTCCATTACTATTGATAAACTTCAAACTAGACGTTTCTATATTTAATAAGTTTTTATGAGTGATACGGCTAATTTTAATTCAACATTTGTTTGTCGCTTCAGCAAATGTGGACCTCGTCTGTCAGAAGAAGCGTCTGAGAAGTTAAAGAACCGCTATGTGCTGATGAGGAACAGTGCCAGTGATTATGAGCGAGAGACAGGGAAAAAGATCAGCATCCCTATAACTGTCAGGTAGGAATTTCTTGAGGTTCTGTGAATCTGCGAATGTTGTGATGTCTTGTATGTCTTGTGTGTCAAGTATAGAGATGTTATTTTTATAAATAATTTAGGGCAAATGATTGTCTGTGAATCGACTTATTTTGGGAGTCATTGGGGCTTTTTCAGCATACAATAATATTCTCCATGGAAGCTTCAAGAGATAGCATTCCTTTTTCTCTCACAGGAGAGATGAAGAAAAACAGCATGACCTGGACAGATCTTAAAAAAAAAACAAAAAAACCCCCCTCAGACTTTAAAAGGGTAAATCTGGTCTTTTATTTACATTCCGTCAAGAAGGAAAGACATGACATACACTATTTGTGATTAAATTTTAGTTCAGAGTTCAGTTTCCTCTACTGCATTTAGTGCTTGTATTACTCCTAAGCAATATTAGCTTTATCAATGAAATAATTAGTGAGAAGTAAACCTCCTTCATTTTTTTCTATCAATCATTTTGTGTTTAGAGTAAATCTGTAAAATGCCAATTATTTTTTTTTCAATACATTTTTCAAGAGTTTGAATTGCTTTAAGGAAAAAATTGCTTTTTGTTGATGTTACGTTCATCACTAAACAAGCCACATTCTCTCTTACCGGTATATCATAATGTGCATTTAAATCTCCATTGTTCAAAGTAGTGTTGACCTATACATTCACTCAGTTGGTAATGTACTTTCTCAATGACATTCAACGTTCTAGGCAGCTAGAGGCTATTATCCGCATTGCAGAATCTCAGGCCAAGATGAGGTTGTCTCCTTTTGCTACTGAGGCTGATGTGGATGAGGCCTTGCGGTTGTTCCAGGTTTCCACTCTTGATGCGGCCACCTCAGGAAATTTGGCAGGTTTGTTGCACCCGTATTAAGTTGTCACGTATTGTCATTACAGAAAGGTTAGAGAAGCTAAAATGCCTTCAAGCCTCTTTGAATAGGGTAATGATGGTCCTTAAACAATATGGTTATGGCTGTAGCAAATTTTTTTTTTTAACATGTTCCAATGTAGGATTCTAAATTAAATTAGTAAGTTTTCTTAAAAAAAAAAAGTGAAATTTAGATGGTTCAGATCATAATGTGAATTAAAGGGCATTAAATTGTTTTGCTTTCTTTGTTAAGAATAAATAAATGGCAGAAAGCTGAAACCAGAGAGACTGCCACTTCATAAATGGTCTGTAAGAAAACCCTTAGTACAAATTTAGTTTTAGTTGCAAAGTGTTTTGCTGGACTAGCGTTATTATTGATTATCTCTTATGAAATAGCATAAATATTTTGAAATGTCCAAAACATTTTACAAGAAACCATTTTGATTGTATATATATTAAAAAGACTCCCAGCAATCACAGAGAATGTTTATACCCAAACATGAAGCGTGCTAAAAAATTTGTAAATTTATTTCAGGAGCTGAGGGATTCACCACGGAGGCAGATCAGGAATTGCTGAGCAGGATTGAGAAACAAGTCAAACGGCGATTTGTCATTGGTTCTCAAGTGTCTGAACACGCCATCGTGCAAGATTTCACAAAACAGGTAAGCACGTCCAGTTGATTATATGATTAATACATTTATTATATGATTTGTTGTCCTTATTACATAGTTTTTATTTTTTTCATTTTAAAAGCAAGGGTCCAAATAATTAACGTTCCAAATATGCCTGTATTTGGCTGTATGGAAGCAGTCAAATATTTCATCTGTTAATCAGTCTGTGGGTCTGTCAGTATGTCTGTCTCTGTCTCCCTTCCTCTCCATTTTTTCATCTACAATAAATAGATATGATGGAAAGTTTAGCGAGAAATTGCTTAATGAATTTTAATTCATTCAGGATAAAACACACTTTAAACTGAAAATTTGAATTGTGCCATTCCTAGCAGCAAGCCAGTAATGATTTCTGCTTTTTCTTCAGAAATACCCAGAGAGGGCAATCCATAAAGTACTCTCCTTGATGCTGAGAAGGGGAGAAATTCAGCATCGCATGCAACGGAAAGTTCTGTTCCGGGTAAAATAGAACACGGCTGAGGGCGTGGACAAAAGTAAATGTTCCTGAAGTTTGCATTTTCCCATAAATTCTTCTGGATGGACACTGGACAGAACAATTTGCTGATTGACAAACATCATGTTCTAAAAACAATGATGGTCGTGAATAAAAGGATATTTTTCTTATTGTACTTTTTATTTTAATGATATCATGTACTCATTCTCTGGGAGTTGGATGGACCTTTGAGTATTATCAAAAATGGAAATGTTAGTCCTGATATTTCTTTGCCGAAGGGCACCCTAGTTAGCTGGTAACAGTAATAAAAAATAATAGCTGTATACTTTTCCTATTTTTTGGTGTCCATATTGACTGTAATGTTGGTTTTGAAACCTTTGCAAAGAGTTTGTTAAAAAGGTAAATTAGAGAATAGGCCTATATGTGTTGAGGACATCTCTTCTCAAGCCATGACCATTGTCTACAATTCTTTTACTCACTTCAGTATGGTTGTATCGTACAAAAATTATGGAATAACAGAAGCAGCAAAACTTTGGAATAGCGCAAAGCAAGCAGGGAAGATTGTTTTAAGACTGCAACGATTTTTTTTTAATTATAAAAGTATACAAATATCAATTGTGAAAAAAATCTACAATTCATCACATCCCCTGACTCCAAACATAATCTATTATTACCATGTAAGGAAGGCGACATTTGGCAACAAATGCAAAAGCATGATTTTTTTCTTCTTTCAGAAAGTTTAGTTGGACATAGGTATCATGAATACCACCTCCTCAAGTGATTGTATCGTATCTTTGTGAGGGGACAGGATGTACATGTGTGTGTATTATATATATTTTCCCCCACTCTTGCTCTGTTAATATAGTACATGTATCATTGTGTAAACAAGCTAGAACTAGTGTATTATACACATAAGCACACTTTTTGATTGGTTCTTTGTAAATTTATGTACCGGTACATTTTCTTTCTACTGTTCATGTAAGCTACACTTTCTGTTTTCAAACAATAAAATACTACATGATGATTAATAATAATATCGCCATGACTGACTCAGAGTGGAACCAATCGACCTTCAAATGTGAGTTCAGTCTGACCAGTTGGCCATAGCCAAGGTAGCTGATCTTTTAGAGATTGAAAACTATCAGTTGACAGTGAGGTACAATGAAAAATACATGTAAATTGTATTTTGGAGGGCCGCGTTGAATTTTTATGTGGAAAGAATTTTGTCTTCTCTCAAATAAAGTTACTTCTTTTTTTAAATAAAATGGATTGAAAGAAAATAAAAACTTGGTTTCCTCACACATGCAGCTGTGCTTTGTGACTGACATACTGGTGATGAAATGGACATCTGATCATCCCTCAACACAAGAGAATTTATGTTCATACATAGATCTAGTTTTCTTTTGTAAACATGGATTTACATTAAATTTGAAATGAATCTGTACCCTCGTTTTTGTCTTGAACACTTTTTGAAACAATTTTGATAAATACATGTAAAATACCCATAGTCTACCTCTGTTGTTTTTGTTTTGAAAAGGGACTGGTTATTTTTATCCTGTTCTTTTGTCAAGACTGAAAAAAAAATGTGAAGAATTTGAGTTCAACCTTTTCAGTAAATAGTTAATAGTCAAATCCATAAGGGCCTTGGTTGTTACAGGATCTTGGGTATAACGGTAAAACATTGAATCCCATTTTACTATGAATCTAAATAGCAAGGACCTCCTATTACAGCAGAGCGCAATCAGTGCCAACCTTGGTTTTAAATACAGTTGTTTTGATGTCACTCAAAATGTGGTCAGGGCTGTAGCAAGAGTCCGCATACCGTACGCAAACTGTTGTGACATCACTATTATGTTCTCTTCGAATCCACACCAAAATCTTGGTAATCAAGAGAGTGCTTGAAGACATGTAAGGCTGGCGGCACACAGAGAAAGTCGTACGCCATACGTCACTCGTTATAGCACTCGCCACTCGCCGAAATTTCTAATTTCCGTATGCCGCTTAGAGTGGAATGAGAAATTATAGACACTCGTCACATGCCGCTCGTTCAACGAAAAAAAGTTATACGCCATAAGACTTTGGCCACCAGTCACACAGAAAGTTCGTTTGTCAATGTCAACACGGTGGACAATGAAACAGTGAATTTTCTGTGGTGTTTATGAAGAAAATATAATGGAAGAAAAAATAAAAGGCTTTCATTGCTTTCAATGTTTTTGCGGCCGATTTATGCCTCAGGTGAAGTTGAAGGAGAATACCATATGTTGTTTAAAAATATTATCAAGAAGATTACGATCTTTACGTTTTGGATCTTTGGTATCGTAAATGAAAGGACATTCTTTGACCAGATAAATCAGCCTTGTATTTATGTCAGTTTCTGCCTCATCAAAATGTTGCGATAATTCTTCAGTGGCCAAAGTTGAAAAAGTGTCCAAACTTAAAAGAAGCAGGATTATAATGGTTGACATGTGATCACAGTCCGTCCAACGGCAAATGGAAGACAAAATTAATGAACAAGTGCACGAACAACGACTTGCACAAAAGGTCGAGCGGCGTTTGAATGACATCACATGACCTCGTCGGTGAGGTCAGCGGCGAGTGACGTACATGTATGTCTAGTAACTTTTTCTATGTGACTGAAATTTTCGGCTGCTCGTATCTAACGCCGTATGGCGTGTGGAATATAGACTTCCTGTGTGACACTCCTTTCGTCCTGTAATGTGTTCATTAGCTTCGACTGACGAGCGGCAAATGACTTTCTCTGTGTGCCGCCTAGCTAAGATAACCTCTCATGTTTACTTAACACTAATAGCAACAAAACTTGTTTATGAGAGGGAAAACCTGGTGGTTCCATCTGTCCTGTTATAGCCAAGTTGCAACGTAATAGTATTACAGCAACTCCTCCACTGTTTCTACATCATTTTATCCCAATTTTCTCATGGCATCCTTTATTTTCTCGCTTAAAACGAAAAGCCAGACATTTTCTAGAGTGAACACACGACCGTTGGTGTAAATGAGCTATTCGCCTACATATCCTCAACGTATTGAAAGACAAATCAACTGACACAAACACTTTATTTTAGAAATTAAATTAACATTTAATAAATACATGTTTTCCTTGTGCATTGAAATTACATTTCAATCACAAAAAGTTGCATATATTGTGTTAATGTTACATTTCAACAAAATCAAAGTACTTTTACATCTCATCTCCGGTGCTTGTAAACATATGCTTTTAAAGTTGTCCAGCTTTTGACCAAACATAAACTATGCATACACACTCATAATAGAATTTAATTTGCTGAAACTGAAAGAACAAAATTAATATTTCACCAAATACAACGTGAAAATCAATTGCGAACATTCATACTTGGAACTGGAAAAGTATTAAAAGCTTAGATATAATGATTAATGATACAAAAAAAACCAACAAATTATGAGGATGAAAGAAGCAAGTGTTCTTAAATCGAAGTGGCCAATCGTACTGTAGCAATTGGCCTATCCATACTTCGTAATTTTTATCAATGCCAAAAACAAGCCCATCACTGTGCAAGCGCATAGAATCTAGCGCCAACAAAGTCGTCACAGTCGGACAGTCTTTCATTCAATGCCTGCCTAAGCCGCCCATCATTAGGTAAGAGCATAGATATTCCTTCTCGGCAAAAATGCCATTGAATAGTCTGATATAGATCTACATAGGCCGCTTATCACTGCACAAACGCATAGATCTAGATCCGTATCTAGATAAATCTCTAGGATCTAGATCGGTCCATCTTCTCGTCACAAAGGCGTAGACCGACACCAGACAGTGCACACCGATTGAGTGATGCAATCACGACTGATCCATTGCAAAAGTAGCCTATGGGTGTCTGAAAAGAACAGCCTTATTCATTATCAAAAAGAAAAAAAAATAGATCAAGGTCGTATTCGAACCCACAGCCTGCCAATCTGAAGTCTGACCCCAAATGCACAATGAACTGCGTTAAAAAAAAGCAGCTACTCAGATCAGGTTTAAAGCCAAGTTTGTATGCCTAGCGCATGTTTAGGAAACAGTTACTTCAAATGCCAGTTTTACGCGAAAAATAAGTGCCATCAAAAAGGTTGCGTTAAGTTTTAAGTAAAAAATTAAAATGCCTGAAAACACACCATATACATGTATGATACTGTACATATCAAGCATGTGTTTAGAACTAACAGAACCAACATTTATGAGTTAGCAAATATGAAAGAAAAGTCCCCCACTATTTTAATTCAAAGAAATTAACTTTCAAATTCTCGAATCGATGTCTCATACCGGGAGCTAGTCCTACCTACCCGTGTGGTTTCTGCACTGCCCGAGGCGCCGCTCGAGACCTAATTAAAAATTTAGTGTGCCAGTTGGCGTGCAATTAAACGAGAAATTGAAGGAATAGTATTAAATAGAATAGATTCATTCACATTCATTGCAACGATACTAAACAAAAAAGAAAATGTATTGTTATTATTCACAGGAGAAAAAGACTCTGAAACTGTCGAGTCGAGCAATGTCACGTCGAACACGATTCAATGTTTAGGTATACCGGTACATTGAATTTGTTCTCCGGGTGGGACTTGTCTTTTCATTTTTGTTTTCAGATCTAAAAGTAAAACAGCAATCCAGACTTCCACATATTTCTAGATCTAGACATTGTGAGGGAAACTGTGCTCTGAGATGAGGTTGAACGTAGAATATGACCCAAAATTCCATTCTCAACGAATGATGGCTTCTTTGTTTTGACTAGTCTTCCAGCGTTGTACAGTGCGCTTGCGCAATATATTGTAAACCCCATGGGTTTTCAATATAAGGTCAGCCTTATTATTATTATTACTTTTGTTCTCACAGTACAAATGAGCAAATCGGCTTTTGTCTCACTCTCACTGTATAATCTCATTCTTGCACGAAGTACGATTAGGCCGATTGTCCATCTGTACTATAGTACGATTAGGCCTTGCCTTCTTAAATTATGCATTCAGACAGTCCCATAATATTTATGTCTATTTTCATGCCACTTTCATACACAACTTCATCTCATTCTCATATCTTTCACTGAACATGTAAGTGCTATCTGAAGCCCATTATGACGAGGCTGGCTAGTATCATTTGCTTACAGCCCTGCCTACAGGAAAGAACCACTTGTAAACGAGCAAGTCTTCATTGTTCACCTTATTATGCATCTTTAATTCATGCACGGGCAAATACAGCTTCATCTCCTACACAACATTCAAACTCTCAGTGTCAGACTGCCAAGAGGAGAGGACATCTGAAACGACTGGCCAGAGCCAACTACGTGATGATGACTTCACACAAATTCAATCCTAAATAAATACAGCTCCATCTCTCTGGCCTGCGATTATTACAGTAAAGTCTTGCCCTATAAATAAAAGTAATACATGTAATGGCAACATTGTCACATCAACAATTTGTATTCGCCCTTTCCAGAAACTTGGCTTCTGTTTTGTGCAAGACTAAGTAAAAAAAAAAAAAAAAGTAAAGTTCCTTCAAGGCCAATGAGGCCCATAGAGCCGGAGCTTATCCCGGTTTCTGTAGTGTGAAGCGGAACAGATAATTTTTACTTCATCTCCTAGACAGGACGCTAGTCTGTTGTAGGTTTACTTCCCCAGGAGAATATGCTTTATCTTTAATTTCATAATTAATTGAAAGCATAATTTCTTCGAAGTTATGAATGCAACATGATTCTCCACTACTGAATTGAATTAAAGTTAAAGGCCTTTACATGTAGGAAGTGGTCTCTCAAATCCCAGCACCAGGACAGCCAGCACTGAAGAGCTGACACAAAAATCTGCCTCTCACCTCATTGTGTAGATCCGATGTACAAAAAAAATTGAGTTAAAATAAACTATAGCATTATGCGCTGTGAGGCAGACTCATCATACAGACACTTGCAGTGTATAGTTAGGCTGCTCGCCCTATCAAGAAGTCTCTACCAAAGTTAACAGTCTTGCCTTGTTCCATGAAGGCGGGCATGGCCTATACCATACAGAGAAGAGGTTAAACTATGACTGTCACGGGATCAAATGTCTGAAGTCATCAATGCTAAAAGTGCTCCAATGTGTAGGACTGCTGGTTACTTTTAAAGAGCTTTCACTGGTGCTTGATAACATTAACAACAAGCACTGCATGTTCCATGTTCTCAAGTCATTTTGACATGCTTAATTATGAGAATGACAGTGCTCTTGCTCTAGAGCAAGTTTATCCACATCGAAGAAGCAGTCAGTCTTGTCTGGGTAGCCCTTCTCAGGCACTGGTGACCAGAAATTATCTCATGAAAAGCTACACTTTTCTCAGGAATACAATGCTGCCACTTGCTGACTGACTGATAAGTCACATTATACAACAAAGCACAGAGACTTAGTCATAACGACACCAACATCATCCAATGTGAGGCACAGAAGACGAAGCGATACTGTCACTCTGATCCTGACTCCTTTGGCGTGAGCCTCAGTTTCAACTTGAGCGCTGCCTTTCGGTTGGGGTTTGAGTCTGAGCCACTGCTCTCACCTCCAGGGGAGTAGAGCTGTGGTGGCACGCTTCCCTGGGGCCGATCGTATAGTGGCTCTTCAGGGTCGGAGATGTCCTGCACCGCCATGCTGCTGCTGCCACTGCGAGAGTGCTTTCCCTTTTTGTGTTTGCTCTCTTTCTCTGAACCCGAAGAGCTCTTTGAACGGTGGTGGCTTCCGATGGGAGGCGGTGGTGGGGTGCTCAGGGGGCCAGACAGTGGGGATGGGTGCATAGGGCTCATCATGGAGGGGGAGTGGTGAGTACCAGGTGTGTACTGGGGTGTTCCAGACAAGGGGTGTGGGGGCGTGCCTGAGTGCGTAGATTGGCGCTTGATCTTCAGCTTCAGCGAACCCTTGGAAGCATCAATGATGCTGAGTGCTTCCAGAGTCCCTGGGCTCTGCCCTGCCGCCAGCCTCCGGCGTTCATCTTCGGAGTCATCTGAGATGTCTGAGTGAGGGGGCAGGGCAGGGAAAAGGCGGGGAGCAGCTGGCTTGACTTTGAGAGAGTTGTCATCAAACAAGTCGGAGATGTCATCATCTTTCTCTGTGTAATTGACTGGCTTGCGTCGACGCAGGCTGCGTCCTCCTTGATCTTCGTCCTCAGATGACAGGAGCAGCTTCTTGTCCTCCTCCTCCTTCATTTTTTTCTGCCGCTCATTCTCTTCACGATTCATCTGACGTTTCTTAGCCTCCATCATGCGGCTGTACTGCATCTCTTCCTCCAACTCCTTACGTCGAACTTCAATTTCCTGTTGCCACTGTCAAAAAAAAAAAAAATTGATAAAAATAAGTGAAGGGAAATTTAAAAAGTAGTTATTTTATATCACACATCAATATACATCAATACAGTAAAGCTCCTTCAAGCCCTGTAAGACTCATAGCAGTAAAGCTTATTGTTACAGAGCAAATGATTTTTTAAAGTTTATCTCCTACAGAGGACTCAAAACTATTAAGTGAAGCTCAAAAGTAATGCACTTTAGTTTCACTAAGTTCTATCCCCTGATTAAAATTAATCAATACAATAAATTGTACTCAATTTGCACTCTTTGAACGTGGACATGGAACAAATTCTTGCTCATACTTGTTTTTAAGTCATGTGCAAGCAACAGTATATGGTCATTAAACTGATATCACTAAGAACTTGGTGAAGCCCCAAGAGACATATTAAACCAAATACCTACCTGTGGTCTAGTGCGGTTCTTGTTCAGCTCCCTAATCTGTTCTTCCCGGTCCCGCTGCCTGCGTTCTTCCTCCTCTTTTAACCGTTTCTGACGCTCTTCCTCTGCCCTTTCTCGCTGCTTTCTCCTCTGCTCCTCTTCCTCCCTCCTCAGTCTGCGTTGTCTCTCCTCCTCCTCCCTCCTTTTCCTCTCCTGGGCTTCCCGTGCTAACCTTTTCCTCTCCTGTCTCTCACGCTCTTTTTGCTCTTGGAGTTCCCGTTCTTTCCTTTCCTGATCCAGTTTTTCCTGTGGACAAAATAGGAGCCAACTCAAAATACAAGGGCATAATGATGTATACTCATTGTTTTTCAGGAGAGTATGAAGGGTTTGACAGCAAACTGCTCATTTTCAAATTCTCTCCTTTGAAATTACTCAGCATGCTAGTCTACATTATCGTTTAGGAAAATAAAATTCAGACTCCTGTATACTTCATGCTGACACATACAATTTATGGGTTACATAATGTTACAAGCAGAATTTTGGGAGCATCTATACCAACCATGACAAATTTTGTTGTCATACCCTTCACATACTAAAGCAAACTTAAGTATTAATTGAAACAGTGATTTCTCCAACATCTTGTCCTCATTTCCATCTCTGGAACAAAAGGAGCTACAACATACAGATTGAAGACAAATGCTTTTTTTACGAAGATGACTAGTTATTTCTTCCTTCACACGTGTTGTAAAACATAATCTTCGATGTTTTTCGAGCTTTGCAGATATCCTCAAATTCTGTTTTCTGATTTGAAAGTTCCAGGTCGGTAAAACCTGATGATCAGCCATTAGTTGTATACTAACATCAAAATCACCTTACAACACTGGTAGAGTTACCAGCATGTGTGAAACAGTAAAGTAAACTTAAGTTCCGTCAAGGCCTAAAGGGCCCATGGAGCAGGAGCTTATCTTGGTTTCAGTAGCATAGAGAGGAAGAACCTGAGGTTTACTTCCCTAACAGAATACTGACACCTGGTGGGAAATGGAAAAAAACATGTTAAAGAGTCTTTCCCAAGGACACAACATACCTGTTGTTAAGATTCAAGGCCAGGATCCTTTGATTGGGAGTCTAATGCTCTAACCATTTTGCCACTGTATCACAATAGTTATTTATATTCACCTGTAGGTGGATCTGTTCCATCAAATTATCGAGCAGTTCCTCCCCACTTTTCCCCGAGTTCTGGTCACCGAGGCTCACAATTTCTTCCTTTTTCACAGGTTTGAACACATTATGTGTGGCAGGCAGAGGCAGGCAAGTTACAAGGCTATCCCCAAAATACTCATAGAGCTCCTGAAGTATAGGGAAAACGAAAATTAGAATGCAAAAAATTATTACACAGATGTCATGAAAATAATGTACTGATGCAGCAGTCAGGGAAACTATGCATAGGTCATGTGCAGAGGTGATGGAAACATATTGCATAGTAGGGATGGAAATTATTATTGTCTCTCACCGAGTATAATACATTGATGCCCTTCTCTTGACTTCCACCAAAAGTCTTATGATTGCTGTCACCACCATCAGTCATTTTTGCTAGGTTGTCATTTACATCCAACAGCTCTGCCAGTCTCTCCCGTTCCATCTGTGCAGCAGCTTGCTCCTCAAACTTTCTGATTTCCTTCCTCATGACTTTCTCTGCTGCCAGCTGGCATAACCAAAGAAATAAGATCAGCGATTATTGATAGAGAAAGGGCCATGAGAAAAATACTGCCAATAAATATGTTTGTAAATACATTAAACATATTTTATAAATAAAACATATTGAATCATATCAAAAACATGATAGTTACACCAGGAGACAAAACTGGTGCTTATCAAACAAAAAAAAGTGCAAAGCCACTAACATAACCAGTGCAGATCAAAAAACATAACCTACGACCAAAGTCAGCAAGTGGCAATTGACAAGGTAATACCCTAGAAACAGTACGACTAGAACGTCCATAAAGCCAAAATGTGTCCCGGATTCGAAAACGAGGCTCCATCATCTGTGCGCGGGCAGATGTAAACACTGACACTCTCAGCACTAGTGGGAGTGCACGTTTTAGCCTTGCTCTCAG